>JBDJHY010285348.1:0-10147 GCA_039654485.1 Withania somnifera
TCCACCGCCACCACCACCTCCTCCTCCCTCATCTCTGCGTCTGTCATCTTGCAAATTTTCTATGGCACACACTGCTAAACAAAATCTGAAAATGGGTGCATAAAAAAAAAAAAAAAAAGATTACCTTGGATTCGTATATGAAAAACAAATGTATTGTGTAAATAAAATCAATAATTCAAAGTTTTATGAAACAAAAGCATTTTGATTAAACAGAATTAAAAAGAGGAAAATAGCAACAGAAAGTGAAAAGTTGATTCTACATACCTACACAGCTTGTTTCATCCCATTGTGAGGCTTAGGCATATATGGTTGATGTCAATTTATACAACAAAAAGTGAAAAGTGAATCTTGATTTACATAAATAATTGAAATTTACTATTTTATATTGAGTTAATTAGATATTTAATAAAGTGTAGGAGGATAAAATTGTAATCTGAGTTTCAATTAAATTATCAGTTTTATAACAATTTCATATCTTACCTATTCATTATTTTCTTTACCTACCTAAAATACCACTCATTATATTAAAAAATATTTCGATGTTGATTTGAAAAAATATTTATTTTAATCAAGTATAGGCCCGTGCGGGATAATTCAATATCAAGGTGTATTTTAATATATTGAATGAGGTATAAAACTTGCGAAAAAATAATATTTTAGGTAGGTAAATAGAACAACAGATAATTGAGATATGAAACTCGTAAAAGAGTGATAATTTTAAGTTTTGAATCAAATTCATTATTATTTCTCAACTAAATCTATATTGGCATACCTATTTCTTGTAAAGATGAAAAGATTAGAAAAAACATACAATACTCAACTAATATCTATTGCTTGGATAATGCCACTGAACACCAAGTTAACTTCTAAAAAAAAATAATGTTTCAGATAGAATAATTAAAATCTTGATACAATAACATACCTTTATAGATGTTCCTTCAAATTATATAAAAAAAAATTGAAAAAAGTTAATGAAATTATTTTTTTTCTTTCATTTTTCTAGTGCACATTAAGAAGTGTTACTTTTTTTGTAAAATATTTTATATCCAAAAATGTGAGGAAAAAGTTACTCTCCTTTACAATTATTTATAAGTATTTTCATTTCTTGGAGTGTTAAATCATATTTTAAAAATACTCTTAGTTATATATAAGTATTAGTTTAAATTTATTAATTTAAACATGCATTAAGGTAAAAGAAATATCATGATAATTTTTCTAGTTAAATTAATTTATTAATTTGGTTGGAAAATAAATTTTTGTGGTGTCACTATCATCTTTCATGATTCATCACTTTTTTTTTTTTAATAAAATATAAAAGTCCATAGGGTTGTTCAAATTTACCAAAATAGATGAAAGCTAGGAAGGTTATTAATACTTCAATTAAGGATAAACTGGACAAAGCAAACTCATGTGGGGACTACTAAAAATTGACATCCTCCCTTATATATTATATTTATTTATTTTTGTTATTTTATTTTATTTTATTTATATCATTTAAAAAAGATGAAGTTGAGGATGAACAAAGGCAAAAAATAATTTTAAATTTTAAAATATCAATTACTAGATTTTTTTTTTTATATTGACTCCATATAATTTAATCTTAACTTTCAAATTTATTTCTATAATTTTTATTTTTAGAAAATTAATTATCAGTTACTCATTTTTGTATTTGCAAATCTCATTATCAATTTATAAGAAATATCAATTTACATCTGTAATTTAAAATCACCCATTTATAATAAAATAAAATTTCAAGAACAAAAGATGCAGTATGCAATTCATTTACCTCATCAATCAAAAAAGATCAATTTAACAAAGTCGGAATATTGTAAATAATTGAAAAATAAATAAAGGAAAATATGAATACAAGCACTATTTTATTCTAACAAAAGTATAATTGTACATAATAATTATATACCAAAAAAATAAAAATTAAATAAAGGCATTTTTAACAATAAAAAATTATAACGTACCAAAATATTTCTCAATTCAACACGTAAGTGTTAAGTTACATATATTTACTAATATCATTTTACTCTAAAATTATTCAAATATAATTTAATTAATTAGAGTAAATAACTTACTTTATTTTTTAAGTTATCAATTCGTAGAAACTAGTTATATTAAACGTGTGAACACTCTTATAAATATTGATTGAACTTTTTTCCTACAATAAAAATTTATCTTTTTATCAAAAATTAATATTTGTTATAATTGAAAAAAAAAACTTTAACCAATTTTTACCCAAACCTATCAAAAAGCTTGTCATATAAAAAAAATCTAAGACCCACTACCACTAGGAATAAACCGACATTATACAAAGAATTGAATTCTAAAATTATGTACAGAGGCAAAAATAAAAAAGGTATAATAATATAAAACCTTCTACGAATTAGTGTCCTTTTTAATTTACTATATTTTAATATTTAAAACTATTAAAATCAAATAAATAGAAATTTATATTATAAAAAATCAAATTTACCTTACATAAAATAATAAGCATTAAAACTTGAAACTATGTCCATCGGGGGATTTATGTAACCATCTTACTGAATTAGTTGTGGTAAGACATCTATCTCCCATGCAACTCATATTAGAAAAATTAAAATATTAAATTTTTTACCTTATATAAGACTTTGATGTCAATAGGATTAAAAATATTAAAAATGAAAAGATCATTAAAAATATTAATTGAATCATTTTTTTATTAAAAAAATCTTAAATAGATAAAATTGTCATTTACTATTTTCAAATTAAAATTAGAAATCATGATGTTAACTATTTGCTTTGTTGAATAATCAAGTGGAATCACATTTTTAGCTCTTTTTTTTTTCTAATAAAATTTACTTTCAACTTCATTAGGAGTGTTTTCAATCTCTTTTAATTCACATTAGAAATATTTCAAATATTTTGTAGTTCTTTAGGTTCATATGTGCTTCCTATGATAATATTGACAAACTAAATTTTTTATTTAATTTTAATTTTGATTCAAGTTATTTTCTTGCATTCATCTAATTTTGAATCGGAGTTGAGTCTCAAGGTCAAATCCCGAGTTGAGAATCAGGTTCGCGTCTCGGGTCACATCCTAGGGCGAGTCTTGATGCCCTAACCAACAAGAGAATGTCACTCAAGTCGTATAGTACTACGTCCTATGCTTTTATGCCACATGTCCAAACCATTAGACGATGCCAACCAATTATTCTTGGTTGGTTCCGATCTATGCTGGCTCGTCTGCGCACCAGAGTAGCCTGTCACTATAATCTCCAACTTGTCCTTTCTACGATGTCATCGTTGTGCTCGACCCGTTGGCTCTTATCCAAATGAGAGGGCATCCACTTCGTTGTCAATTCGAGGTGATAAAATTTATACTCATATTGAAGGAGAATAGTGGAGTAAGTGTACTAAGGGGTCATTTGACTTTGATTATAAGTTGGTCAAACCAACTTATGATTATTTTTTAACTTACAATAGTGTTTGGCAATTTCTATATAACTTTAAAAAAAGTTAAAATTGACTTTAGAAAAGTTAAAAAGTTAGAAGTAGGTTACCCCTATTTCTTATAAAATGACTTTTAAGTAGTTTATCGTGAAAGAAATTTGACCATAAAAATGACTCTTTTATCCTTTTATATTTCTTGAAGTTCTAAAATTATCTTTACTTGAAATAAATGTTAGAAAATTAAAAATTCTTTTACCCCACCCTCACCCCCTTACAATTTTTAAAAAATTGAACTCTTTTTTACCCCATTGCGCCCTAACCTTGAGCATCCTACCCCTCTCTAAATATTTTCATAAGAAAATAAATTTATTTTATCTCACACCTACCCCAGTCCCCCCCCCCCTACCAAAAGTATTTAAAAAACTTTACCTCGCCGGCTAACCCCTATCCCCCCTCCAAAATAACTTTAACAAAAAAAAGTTAAATATTTTGTTCTTTTTAAAAAAAATGTACCCCTTCCTCACCCCTACCTTTATCCATAACCCCGCTAACTCCCCCCGCCATACCTCCCCCTTACCACAATGTATATCACTCAACTTCTATCTGTTTTCATTATTTTGTGTTAGATGTACATAGGGACGTTTGGCCATGGATTTCGTTCACTTTTTTTTGGAAAAAAATAGATTCGATATAAAGAAAAAAAGAAGAAGAAAAGAGTGAATAGTGTGTGGGTTTTTTGACTCTTTTTGCGGAATATATGAAAGGCTATAATAGTGCTGAAAATAAATCACACAAGAGATTTATAGTGGTTCGGCCTTGGCTACCTTCACTACCTAAGTTCAACAACTTAGGTTAAATTATTCAGCCTATGTCTTGAGGAAGTTATTAAACAGGCGACGAGTAGATAGGCAATCGAAAGAATGACAAGAGGAATTATTGTGAATGACTTCTTAAAAAAGGAACTGCACAACAGTGAAATGCTTAGAATGGTGGAGGTAACCACCATGTCTATCACCTTTAGAAGGAGCAGAATTATAGAGTATTTCAAATTAAAACTCGGAGACGTGAGAAAGTGATTAAGAAAGTTATACAGGAAGTGTGTCATAGAGGATGTCTTAAGAATAAGTAAAAATAGTATTTTTTCGACTAGCAAATTAAGCAAGCACTTGAAGAGTTAAATGATGAAAAAGTTTGATAAAATTAGGTGTCAACAAATAATCTCAAACGTAATTGGGCACGAATATGAAATTTCTGACTGATTTTAAATTCAATAACATTCGGACACATACATTCAGACCCAAAATATGACAGTTATAAAATTATTTTTACCCCCAAAATTCCTTTCAACCCTAATTCCCTCCTCTATTTAAGGTGAGTGTTTAGAGAGACAAAATTCCCGGGCCTTTCAACCTTAATTCCCTCTATATAAGGTGAGTGTTACGGAGACCCAAAATTCCCTGGCCTTCAACCTTAATTCCCTCCTCCTCTATTCAAGGTGAGTGTTAGAGAGAGGTGACATCTTTTGTGTCCTGCTGGTTACTTGGTCTTGACCGTTGCTGTTGGAAAGGATTTCTCTGCTAATTAGGGGTAAATCAACTGTTATTTGTGGTCTAAGATCTGACTCGCTGATGTCTAGCATTGTTTGGTCCTTATAGTCTAACAATAGCTAGCATTTGCATGCCTTTGCTTGGTAAAACTCCATAACAATAGAGGGTCAATGGGGGTAAAACTCCATAACAATAGAGGGTCAATGGGGTTGCCTGATTTCTTCAAGTTCTTTTTGTATAATATCAAATTAGCTTCCTGACTTATGTGCCTAAAATGAACACTTTGTGAGCAAACTAGGAGCTTTTTAGCTTGCCCAGTCCTGTTGGTCAGTTGAGATGTGTGCATGTGTTTTAAATAAGGGGTGTGTTTGCTTTTCTCCTGGTCCTTGATGTGTTGGATGAGCATGGAATGTAAAGAAGTAAACTAAGACCCCACCGTCGATGATCTCTTGGTTATAATGTTTTGTCTCAACATTTGGTGATTTGAGTTTGAAACCGGTATACAATGATCAAGTAAAAAATATGGTTACTTCAACTGCTTGGTCTGGTGTTTAAATTGGAGCCTAATAGCTGTTGTGTCTTGTACTTCTTTACCTGGTTGAGTTCCTGTCAAGACTGAATCTTTTGTTAGTTCATTTTTGAAGAGTCTATAGATCGTAAGTGTCAACCTGTCCATTGTTTCTTCTTTTGAATACAGGTATAGGCCTTGATTGTACCCTACATGCTTCACTAATGAACTAAATAGCATTCCTTTTCTACATGTCAACAGGATTAGTGTTAAAATCTGATTTCAAAGTATGTTATTTGTGCCTTTTAGTCTCCACAAATGTATACCCCCTGCTGTTTAGAAGCCATTTACAAGAGCATTAAGGTGCCTCCTAGTCCTATATGATGTGTGTGTGTTGATCAAAGCTTAACAACATGATTAGATCTATATGAATAGAAGAAGCTTCATGAATGGTTAATATGCTGTGAAGTTGCCAACTTCTCATGAGTTTGTAACAAAGGCCACGACTTATCATGTCAAGTTTGTCTTTGTTGGTTTTTCTTATTTGATTTAGTAAAGAAACAGTTTTGTGCTCTCTCTTTTTACTTAGGTGAGTAATCACACCTATCCAGCAAAGAATAAGGATGGCCAGTGTTTGTTTTGCTTCTGCCATCCTCCAAATAATTATTTTCTCACTACCTGTACTGGATTTTATAATGCCTTGAATTGCTACATGTTTGCTTGTCACTAACGGGTCTAACTGTAAGCTAAGGAAATGATGGCTAGTTTGGTGTTTTAAATGGCCTTAAAGCTGAGTCTTCCATGTCAGGAATCAGTAAGAAATAACTTGTTTGAATTTGGCTGCTAGACATGCTATCTTCATGTCAAAGCTTGATTTTGGTGAGTATATGGTCCTAGTTGTTGTTCTTACTATTTTGGGATCATGATACACATGTTAAGCATGATAAGAGGCTGACTTGTACTCACTTTGAATGACCCCTCTTGCCTTTGAATTGGGTTTAGGAATAGCTGTTTGCTTGGCTTATTTTAGGAGCTTATTACGTAAAACCTGCATCTTCATCCCATTTCTTTAGCAAGTTGATAAATATGAAATAGGCTTTGTTTATTCTGTTTCAAGACATTAGGCAGAATAGGCTTATTCGTTGAGTCTCTTTGGATTGTTGTTGCGGTTTACGCTTTGTTGTTGTGAAGGCATGAAACCTTGTTCTTTTTCCTCTTTGTTTCAAGTTGTTTTAATAAGATACTAGAGTGCATCTGGGGGGCATTTAGTTTAAAATCACCTTAGCAGACATGTTTAACTGAAAACTATACAACAATAACTGACCTAGTATATTCCCATGCATCGTGGGTTTTGGGGAGGGTAGAATATACGTAGTTCATACCATTACTTAGGTCAGGTAGAAAGACTGTTTCCTGAAGACCCTCGGCTCAAGACAGTACAATATACAAAATATAAAACATAAAATAAAATCTAAACTATAAAATTTAACATATAAAACGCATAATATACTAGCAAAGCATAATAATAAGCAATAAGAAAAACAACATGATAACAACAAATGCAAGAGTATCAACAAATATTAGTAAACTCACACTATATGAGGTAACCAACTTATTCAAAACTCTGGGAGCTAGACTCTACCCTTAAGGTACTATGACTCCTACACCTTTACGACGACAAACCTACTAACCAACAAGAACTAATTCCAAACCTATTACCCTAATACTCATCCTTCACTTCTTTCTATCTAAGGTCACGTCCTCGGTAAGTTATAACTTTTTCAAGTCATGTACTATCACCTCTCTCCAATATTTTTTCGGTCTATCTCTTACTCTCTCGAATCTATCCCTCACCAACCTCTTACACCTCCGTACAGGGGCATTCGTATCCCTCCTTAGCACATGTTTGAACCATATCAATCTTGCCTTCCGCATCTTATCTTCCATTGCACTCACCTCACCATGCCTCTAATAACCCTATTTCGGATCCTATCACACCTAGTAAACCCACACATCCATCGCAACGTCCTCATCTCTCCATTACCCTGGATCATAGACCCCAGATTCTTGAAAATATCTTCTTACGAATAGCCTGGATGCCCAACTTCACTATCACGTCCTGCTCCTGCAGCACCTCATCGAACTTGCACTCCAAATACTCGTTCTTGGACCTGCTCAATTTAAACCCTTTAGACTTAAGAGTTTCTCTCCAGACCTCCAAAGTATTATTAACTCTTCTTCGAGTTTCGTCAATCAAAACTACGCCATTCACAAACAATATACACCAAGGTACCTCGCCTTGAATATCCCGCGTCAAAGCATCCATCACCAATGCAAATAAAAAGGGGCTAACAGTCGATCCTTGGTGCAACCCTATGATAACTGGAAAATGATCTGAGTCTCCTCCCACAGTTCTCACACGAGTCTTGGCTCCATCATGCATATCCTTAATTGTCCTAATGTACGTCACAGGGACACCTCTATCCTCCAAGCACCTCCAAAAAACCTTTGTAGGGATTTTATCATAAGCCTTTTCTAGATTAATGCTCCACCATTCTCCTAACTAGATGTATCGCCTCAGTAGTCGAGCGTCCTGGCATGAACCTGAACTGATTTTCAGAGATAGTCACCGTCTTCCTCAACCTCGACTCCATTATCCTTTCCCATACCTTCATCGTGTGACTTAGCAACTTGATACCCTTATTGTTATTGCAATTTTGGATGTCACGATTGTTTTTGTACAAAGGGATCATTGTACTCCCTCTCCACGCTTCAGACATCTTCGTCGTCCTAAAAGTGACGTTAAACAACTTGGTTAGCCATACAATACCCGCCCCTCCAGAACTCTTCCAAAATTCCACCGGTTCTCGTCTGGCCCAGTTGCTCCACCTTTACGCATCTTACAAATAGTGCTCTTAGCCTCCTCCAACCTAATATGCCTATAATAATCATAATCGCGATATCTCTCTGCGTGCTCCAAATCACCTAGCGCAACGACTGTGTCTCCCCCTTCTTTCAAAAACTTATAGAAGTAAGATTGCCATCTCTTCCTAATGTGGACATCTTCTACCAAAACTTTACCATCTTCTCCTTTGATACACTTCACTTGGTCAAGGTCATGCGATCGCTGCTCCCTCGTCTTGGCTAGGCTATATAATTTCTTATCCTCGACTGCATCCTCTAAAAACTATCTTGAGGCAAAACTAGTATGAGGTGATATGTTCTTTTTGGCAAAGCTGGAACTTTTGTTGTTCACTCATATTTCTTTGCACAACTAGTTCTTGAACAGAGTGTAGAAAATAAGGAGAGGAGTAAGCAAATTTATAGCCTGTCAGGATTTTATTTTGGCAATAGCGCATGCTTAGACCTAAATTCAACTTGAACTTGCTTGAAATGTGACTGCTCTTGCTGAGTTCTCGTGACTTGTTGACTGAAAACATATTGCACACACCTCACTACTTATTGTTGTTGACTGAAAACATATTGCCAAAATTATTGTTTTGGCAATAGAGCATGGTTGTTTTGGCTATTCAGTATCTAGAACTGGCGTGTAACAGCCTGTCTTGGATGAAGTTGGTTGGTTACATATTGCTTAATTTCTTGCCACTGTTTGAAGTAAGTTCAAGGATATTCTTTGTTCTCCCTGAAATGCTCATTCTTTGCTATCTGAGTCAGTTGCTAGTTCTGTTTGCTGTTTGATATGTAGAGACAAGCATGTTACATGTGAGATACAGCATGTTGATGTCTATTTTGCTTGAGACTTTCATTCCCCACTAAAGTCTTCTATTTATGTCATTTGTTCCTAAAAAGTGGTGTTAAAACCAGAGGCTGACCACCTGTTTAAGCCTAGCTTGTTTCATCATTGCATCGCTTCATGTCAATTTTGGACGTTTAGGATCAACACTGTATGATTTTTGGGTCTGTGGGTTGTGTTTGAGTGCAAGATAACATGATTAAGGTGGTTTAAGTAAAGTCTGTTAGGTTGACAATTGATTTCACAAATCTGCTGATTTGATTGTAGTCAAAGACAATAGTAAGCATGCACAGATTCAACTAGGAAAGATTAGCCTGTTTATATGTGACTTGCATGTTATCCCTTTGAGGCATTAGAACCTAACTGCTTGTAATTGGGAGAAAATGAGGCTAGTTGAGTCTGAAATCAATGTTTGCCAATCAGTTAAGTTTGATTATCATTGCCCGTATTTACCTTTTTTTGTTGTCTTTTAAAGAAGTTACTGTGTGATCTTATATATTATTTTTTTCATCCAGCCAATGTCGGGTCCAAACCCCCCGCCACAACCGGCAGCAGGTTTCTCAGTGCTCATTGACCCTTACGAATCAATGCGGTTACAACTTCGTCAACGTCGTCTACATCCACCTCCACCTCCACCTCCACCTCCACCTCCAGATGTTGAATGGTACGTGTCAGTCAAAAGCATAGGTAGCTAATGAGAAGCTACGCTTCACCTTTTGCACCTTTTATCCTGCCTTAAGCTGCACTATCTTTTTAAATCGTGTTGCACATTAACTGTTCTGGAAAAGGCAAACCACAATAAGAGGTAAAGAAAAATTGCATGTAAGATAAAACAGAAGATATCCACCTAAAATAGTTTACCTTTGCCCATTACAACCTTCAAGTATACAAGGGTCGGAT
>JBDJHY010285359.1:0-10147 GCA_039654485.1 Withania somnifera
ATTATAAGTCTGCGAGTCGAAATTTTTTCTAATAAAAAAAATAAATTACTATTTTTAAATATTCAGCATACAAATTCACTAAAAAAGATCAAACGTGAAACATAACTCTCATGTACCATACACATCAATTTTTCTAAATAACAACAAATAAATCAAACCCATTTAGCATCCTTTAGATTTTTTAATATGACTGCACCAAAACATACATGACTGAGATATATATTAACATTGGCTAAAAGTTTCTCGCATATGTGTCTGAATTTTTTTTTAAAATATAGTAATTTTATTTTGAAATTTCAATGTGCAAATTAACTACAAATAAGCTCAAATTTAAAATATTTATTGCATATGTGATAAAGAAAAAATTTCAATCATCAACTTGCTAAATAATACCAAATCTAACAAATTTAGCAACCCTTTAGGCATAATGACTGAAACACATGACAAAATTAGCTAAATTTAATGCATACATGTGTGAAATGTTTTTCAAGAAATAATTTTATTTTTAAATATCATCACATAAATTTATCCAAAATTAGCTCAAATTTAGAAATAAGATTTATATATGATAAATGACTGGATCATATGTTTAAAATGAAAAAAATTCAGACATATGCGTCTAAATGCAAAACCAAAAATAGAAGAAGCAAAAACAGAGTATTTGTGAAAAAAAAAATAAACAAAAGATATTAATCAAATAGATAAACCAAACTAATAGAGTGTAGATATTACTGATTAGGGTAGAAGATTATATTTTAGTGTTGTTAATTTGCTGACGAGTTTATGCTTAGTGATACTGGTCATAGTAGTAGATTTATTATTATAATGTCTTGTGTTTGATGTCTATAATCATTTATTGTTTATCCTGTTTTAGTTATTGAACTATTTTATTAATGTTATTATTTCCTTATTAGCTTATAATAAACCTCTTGGTCATTTTGGTATTTTTACACATTGTCTTTCAATTTTAACCCTTTCTATAGCTTCTTTAGGTTATTTTTTTTATCTATGGAGATGGGTATCCCAGTTCTTGAGGTATTTAGTAAATATTTTTCTTTATTTTTTAGTTTAGATGGTTGATTTTAATCAACAAGTATATAAGATACACCTGAAATATAATTCTGACGGTTTCATCAGGTCCGTAAGGTGGTGTTTGGGCTATGGGTACCTTCGGTTTAGTCCCCAGGCATTCAAAATCTTTTCAGATACATAGTGGGAGTTATGATATTTTGAGACAAATGGTTATCGTTGATTCCCTATTCACTCAAGATGACCTCGGATAATTATTTTAATGATCTTATTAAGTCCAAAATATTATTTTCTATTAGTTCTTATATTTGATTTATGTTCATGGAGTTTTAAAAAAAAAATTGAGGGTGTATTCATAGTTCAGTCTTTTCCTTGATTTTGTTTCTTTGTTTTTTGGTAATGTAGACCTCAATCATTCTTTGCATTTGCAAACTCAAAGGACAAAGGTCTTTGCTCTTTGCATTTGGATCATCATCAATATACTCAAGAATAATGATCTTGGGGGTGAGTATCGAGGCTAAATTTTGCATTTGCAATAGGTTGGAGGTCACGATCTGAAATAGCAGGTCATGACTACATGTACCATAATCCTCCTATAGAAAATCTGAAAATTGAGCCCAAAATTACAAGTAATGGACCAATAAGTAAAAAAGTTTAATTAAACGAACTGAAGCCAAATAAAAGATAAGAGCAGGACAAATAGAGAACAGTGTGTGTATATATATATATATATATATACACACACACACACACCAACCTCTAAGACCTTGTATCAACTAGTACAAGAGATACTACAACATAATAAGTATTGAATTACTACAAAATATACACAATTGTCTCTAAATATAAAAAAATAAGACCAGTAAAAAATCTAAAAGAGACGGATCAACTAGGATCGTCAAGATCTAACCCAGTATCCTTGAACCCAAATCTCTATAAGAGGAAGGTGTTAGCAGTGCTAACTCACATGATCTTCATCATAAAATTGTTGAAGTGTAGTGTGACTATAGAAACAATGAATACCTAATAGATATCATAAGATGACTAGACATGCTTAAGATGTAAATATATAAAAAATGTCAATCTAAACTAAATTAAAGTAATGATGGTAACAAAATAACTACAAGTCAAATATAAATACAGAGAAAGAGATATGAAAACCAGTCAAAGAGTACAAATATCCTAACCCGGCCTCCATGACAATAATAGGGAGTATAAAGAACAAAAGTAAACTATGGGAGCAACGAATGGCACAGTACAAACTACGACATAAAAATAAACAACTCAAATTAGAAACACAAGGAAAAGTTCTAACTATAACTATATTGCACTCTATAAAGGCTAGAAGATAAACACCAAGCAAACAAAATCGAACGTCCCCCATAAGCATGGTGGATACAATAAATATGAAAAAGGCCATGAAATACTATATGAAACGATGAGACATGCTCAGTAGTAATGCATAATCTACCTCCGCCATTAAAGCCTCAAACGTCCCCCATAAGCATAGAGGATACAATAAATATGCAAAAAGCCATGAAATACTATATGTAAATGATACGACATGCTCAATTGTACTGTATACTCAACCTCCACAACTCAAGGCTCATGAAGGTAGAGCCCATAGGGGACTCAAATCATATACCTTTCCCTCTACCATACTCCTCCTCCAGTACCTACGGCCCTAATCAATAGGAATTATAGAAGAGTCAAAATGTATGCCTTAGCCAAACTCAAACTGGACTAAAACAAGCTAAATATCAGTATTATGTGCCTAAACTCAAACCAGGACTAAAAAGATATGAAGCTAATATCAGTTTTCCAGACTCGAACCAACTCTAAGCCATATGAAATATAAGTATCATGTGCAAAACTCAAATCGGGGTTAAAACATAAGAAATGGCAATATCAATTTCACAACTTGAACCGTTACTATAACATATCCTTTTATCACCTTTTGAATCCAAGATCGGGTAAAACTTCTGAAATACCAACTATTATACCAAAAGTATTTTAAGCCTAGATGCCAATATACTATGAATATAAAGTCAAAAAATCAATAGAAAAGTAATAATAATAACTCGGTCATTTTTCCAATACCTCACTCATGCACTAATAGGACTGTCTTCCCTAAAAAAAATATAATTCATGGAAAGTAATCTAACTATAGGCATTAACACGTTCTGAATTCTTGAGACCACCATAAGACAAGATGCAAACCATACCTACACTAAGGCTATCTACGTACATCCTAAGGCTACCAATACAATAACCTATACCTATCAGAGAAGAAACTAACAAATCTAATGATAAATTAGGATTCGACAGTAATATTTACTAAATGAAGCATCGGGAAGTACATAGAGTCATAATCAACTAAGAAAAAATATACCAAAACGTAAAATTCCCAACAAAATTAGAAAATCATTGTATTTACACCTTATTAAAAGTGTAAAATAAGGTAAGACATAACCTCCCTAGAGGTTGAACAATGCACTCATGATCGTCGTGTTGGAGACCTTCCCCTTTGAGAAACATTTGAATGCTGGCTCCCCTATAAAAACTATTCTACTCATAAAATTAATTAAGACTCAATGGGTAATATAAAACAACGGGTTAAAAAATGGGTGAATATTTAATCACCAGTTTCCATTAATAAAGATCAAAATAACTGGGGGAGAAGACCCTTTTTAAATACTCAGTGGCTATTACACCTTTAGAAAACGGGTCACTAGTACATCATTGTAGAAAAAGGGTCACATGTGTGGAGACCAATCAGTTTTTCCTCCTCCACAAGGGTAGACAAGGGATGCAATAGAGGCTCCACAGAAGTGAAAAAACATCCATAGGTGTAGACCCCTACTGACTTAGCCCCCATCGTAGGGTCAACAATTTCCTCGTAGCAGAGACTTCCAAGGTGTGACCCAAGTATATACTAGTGACTACTACACCAGTAGTTGGTGTAGAATAACTCAATTCTAAACAAAACTCAAAAACAAAAAAAAATCCCAATAAACATAAACGAGATACGCTATACTACAAAAAATGGAATTATGGGCTTAACAGAATTGATAAAATGACCTTATGGGGTTGTTTTGTTGAAATATTGACCGAAGTCAAGACTTTTTAAATTTTACTAAAGATCCAAATAGGTATCCAAACGAGCACGGTCACCTCGAGAATCAAACCAAGGATCCTACTAATCCAATTCGACCTTCTAGAGTTGATGGAATCATCCGAAATAAAATTCAACTCTACAATCTCCAAAAGTTGAGAAAAGTCAAATTTTCAACTCTAAACCAGTTAATATCGCTTCTAAAGGCCTAAAAATCAATTTGAAACCTTTGGACCCTGACCAAGGGTACACCTAGACCAAAATACACACTCTAAATCGAACAAACTGTCAAATTTTGATCTCTAGTGCATCTTCAATAAATGTTGTACTTAGGCTCTAAATTATGAAAATTAGCCTATAAGGCAAATAAACTGTTATTAACGAAACTACCAGTCCAAGCAAGTCATAAATTACTTAGCACAACTACAAGAAATCTTTAAAAAATAGAAATGCATGAAAAAGATATAATTCTCCAAAAAAGGTCATTAAAATATCCACTGCTAAAAAAGACTCTCATTCATGCAAATCAAGAGAAATGAAGTACCTAAAGGCTCGAATAGGTGAAGGAACTAGGCCCATTAGTCCATCTCAGTCTCCCAAGTATCCTCCTCAACTGTATGACTCCTCAACTCAAACTTGTCACCATAATCTTCCTAGACCTCAAGCTTATTACATCTCAGCATAAAATAAACACTGGATCTTCCACAAAGGTCAAACTATCATCAAACTAGACACTGGTTCTAGTAACCTTCATAATTTTTCCTTGATTTTTTACCGTTGATGGACTTGGGAATTTTTTTATATGAAATAGAGTTATAGAATGGAAATTAGGATAAAAGGGTCCATAATGGCGATGAGTCTGAGCTCTTTGAAAATATGCAAAACTCGATGGCAACACACCAAAGGGCAACTTATATCATAAACATGATTAGATAGACTAGGCTTAAAACTATTGAGTTTAGTGAGCCCTATCGAGCATATCCAAACTCTTTGAAAATTTGATGAGGTTACATCCTGCATCGCCAATCTTACATTTATGTAAGGGTTCCAATCGGTACATTTTGGCGATGCTCTCTCTGGTCGCCAAACTCTTTAGTGATCTATCAATATAGTTTGGCAATGTCAATCCCTGATCATTTTATTTTCTAATCCCTACTTTAGTGTTTTTCTTAGTCTTTCTATGTAGGAATGGCTACCAAAAAGTGTATATAATTAAAAATAATAGTATCTTTTTAGTCTAATGGTTAGAAACATAAATAGGTGGAAATTCTCATCCAAACCAATCCAGAACAGGCAGTCCAAAAGAAAGTAAAGTTGGCTACTGAAATGTCTAAAAAGAAGGTCATAGTTTTGATTAAGGAGTTAGATACAGAGCATGATTCAAATTCTTCAAGGTATAGATTAACATCCTCCAAGGGTGAAAGATAGGATGAAGGTGTAACTACTCTAGTTCATTCTCCAATGCCTACCACTATGGCAGCCTTATGAAAGAGATATAGGGTTAAAAACAACGCACCCAAATAGCTATGGAACCTCAACCTATAGCGTATCCTAAGTTATTGAATAGACTAAAGGTTGTGGGAAAGCAAACTATACTTGAAGAAAAAAGTTTGTCAATGGATGGGTACTTGATATATCCTTCCATCTAGGATGCCCTTAAGTTTTATGGTTTTGAGATTATGACATGACCCTGACCTACGTATATTCCTTTTTGGGTTCTTGAGTTCTATGAACCTTATGGAAAGTTGTTACAAACTAATAGGAAGAAGATTAATCCCAAAAGGTGAATGCAGTGTACATGTCTGCGGGATTGAAGTGAAGTGTGATTGGACATGGACAAACAAGTTGTTGGGGTATGCTAATATTGGTAATAACTATCGATCATGATGTACAAGAAAATCAAGAAACTCAAGAAATCCAGTGAATTATATTCCATAATCTCTTTTGTAGAATTTCGTTTTGAACTTTTTTGTTTTTTGATTTGCGCTGTTGAAATTTGTTTTCCCCATATCTGTTGATTGCATTAAATCAATTTTGATTAAATTATTAGGTGAGTCTATTTAATTATTTCTTACTATCAATATTATTCTATTTGTTTAGTTTCCAAAATAATTATCTTTTATTACTAATTAGCACTAGGGTCTGAATAATTCTTGCATATTACTTTCATGTCTGACTATATTTCATCTTTTCATTTATTGTTCTCTATTCATACTTTTTTCATCTTGAGCTAGTATATCTTTGTATTACTAATTTAGTATTTCTTGATTATTTTGTTGGTGTATCTAGTATTTTTCGTTGTACACTAGTGTCTTTGGTGTATGATGGTACAATAAGGTCATTTCAATGGTTGAGTTCCTGTTTCAGGCTGTGGTCGGGGTCGAGGTACAGTTTAGGATAGGGTCGGGGGATGGGAAGGATAAGTAGGCTAAGGTATCCTCTAAGTTGAGAGTAGGGTCATCGAATATAGGGGCTTTACAAGGGAAGTCCATAGAACTAGCTAAGATTCTTAGGAAAAGGAGGATTAATGTATGTCTAAGAGACAAAATGGGTAGGTACTAAGTAAAGGGATGTCAATAGGTTTAAATTGTATTGGGGTATGAATCTTATTGGATGAAGAGCTTATGGAGAACATAGTAGAGCTTAGGAGGGTCAATGATAGGATGATGTCAGTTAAATTGCTCATTGATGGTGTACGGTGAACATTATTAGATCTTATGCACCACAGGTGGGCTTGGATGAGGAGGAGAAGAAGTGCTTTTTGAAGGCCTTTGATAAGTGTACCTAATACAAAAGGTTTTTTTCATTAAAGGAGATTTTAATGGACAGGTCAATTCTTCTTCAATTGGATATATTGATTTGCTTGAAGTTTTTCAATCAGGGAGAGGAATGAAGGATGAGCTTCACTTTTGGATTTTACTAGAGCCTTTTGGTTGATTGTGACAAATTCAAGCTTTCCAAATAAGGAGGAACATTTGGTTACCCTCCATAGTGTGGTGTCTAAGACACCCATAGACTTTCTGCTCCCTAGGAAGGGGGATAAAGGTCTTTACAAAGACTTCAAAGTTATTCCTAAGGAGAACACTTCAACCCAACATAAGCTTTTGGTCATGGATTTGGAGATCAAAAAGTAGTAGAAGAAGAGGGATGTGAATGATTGGTCTAGGATCAGATGTGGTAGTTTTACTATGGCTAGCACACTAGAGGTAGAAGAGAAGTAGATAGACAAGGGGCTTAGGGTGTAGTGTGGATGATAACAGCATGTGGGATAAGACTACCAGTTTTATTTGGGATACAACTAGGGAGGCATTAGGTATCGCGAGAGGTCAATTGGGTAGACATAGTAGGGAGTGGTGGTGGGATGGGGAAGTTTAACGGAAGGTGGAGACTAAGAAGGGGCCGACACAAAGTTAGTATAGAGTACGACCGAGGAGGAGTAGCGATTAAATAGGGAGGAATATAAGAGTCAAGGAAGGAGGTTAAGTTAGCAATTACAATCGCTAAAACAACTATATTCAAGCGCTCGTACATAGAAATAGAGGATAAAAATAGAAGAAGTTATACATGCTTTCCAAGTAGAGAGAACAGAGGCCCCATGACCTTGATCATGTGAAGTGTGTCAAAGGCGAGGATGAAAAAGTTTTTGTGGAGGAGGATCTCTTTAGAAGGATATAGAAGTCTTACTTCCATAGGCTCTTGAATAAAGAGCGGGATAGAGACTTTATGCTGGATTACTTGGAGAAATCATAAAGGTGTTGTCATTATGGTTATTGTTGGCATATTTAGTTTGAGGAGGTTAAGGGGATATTTGTAGAATGCACAAGGGTAGAGAGACTGGGCCAGATAAGATTCTAGTAGGGTTCTGGAAGAGCTACAGAGGGGCAGGTATGAAATGGCTGACCAATCTATTTGATGTCATTTTCAAGACTATGAACATGCATGAAGCTTAGAAATTAAGTACGAAAATTCCTCTATATAAGAACAAGGGTAATATCAAGTATTAAAACAACTATAGGGGCATCAAGTTTCCAAATCACTCATTGAAGATTTGAGAGAGGGTGGTGGAGTTGAGAATGAGGAACATTGTGAATATTTCTAAGAATTAATTTAGATTCATGCCAGAGCACTCAAGTATATAATCCATTCATCTTGTAAGGATACTGGTGGAACAATATAGGGAAATGAAAGAGAAACTTTACATGGTGTTTATTTATCTAGATAAGGCTTACGACAAAGTCCCCAGAGAGGTTCTTTGGAGGTGCTAGGAGGCTACAGGTGTTTTGGTGGTGTACAATAAGTAGATTGAGGACATACGAAAGGTTGAGACTTGTGTTTGGACCGTGGAGGATATTTTGAACACTTTCTCTTTTTTATGGGGTAGCACCAGGGTTCGACCTTTAGTTCTTTTTTATTTGTCTTGGTGATGGATGTATTAACATAGAAAATTTAAGGAAAGGTACCTTGGTGTATGTTATTTGCTGATGATGTAGTTTTGATTGATGAGTCCCGTAAAGAAGTTCATGATAAGCTTAAGGTTTGTAGGAAAAATTTGAGTTTAAAGGTTTTATAATGAGTAGGACCAAGATGGAGTATGTAGATTACAATTTCAATGAGGTGGCACATAAAGCTGATATACTAGTGAAGATTGATACTTAGGACATTCCAAAGAGAGATAGTTTCAAGTATATTGGTTCTATGATCCTGGGAAATAGGGATATAGACAGGGATGTCACTCATAGTATTAGAACAACATGGTGAAATGGAGGCAAGCATATGGAGTCTTGTGTGATAAGAAGGTTCCCAATAAATTTAATGGAAAATTCTATAGAGTTGTAGTTAGATTTGCTATGTTGTATGAGGCAGAATATTGTCCAGTCAAGAACTCGCACATCCAAAAGATTAAAATGACAGTTATAAGGATGTTTTGGTCGATGTGTGGTTTGACTAAGAGAGATAGGATGATAAGTAAGGTTATTCGAGATACGGTAGGAATCACCTTGGTGGAAATTATAATATGGGAATAAAAGATGTATCATGACCCAAAATTAAGTTGTGATAATGTCTACATTCCACAAGTATACAAAGCTAAACCCCTTCCCAGAGCTATGAGCAATGGGCCAATAACAGGACCCCCAAAAAGAAAATAAAAAGGAAAAGAGATGAAGAGAAGGGAAATTAAAGTTCAATAGATGAAGAAAGCCAATATATAAGCATAAAGAACCCCCAAAACCTGGTATCGTGGATGTAGAGTGTCTATGCAATAGAACATCTAAGTATAATACATCTCAAGGGGGAAAAGATACAAAAACTAGCTATCCTGAGCCAAAAATAAGGAAAACTCATCAACAGAAGGAGAACGGGTAGCCTGAATGTGGGGTGCTCACTGTATCTCTGAAAATAGTCTCCAGCCTAGCTTGCATGACCATGTTCTCCTAGATAACTCATACCAGGATTTTTCATTATGAAAATATGAAGAAGTGCAGTATGAGTACCAAAGAAATGGCACCCAGTAGGAACCATAGGCCCACCAGGACAAAGAAAAGCGAGAATAAACTAAAAGGGCGATAATATAAATAAGATAAGGAAACAACATACCAGTACAGAGAGATAGGAGGGAATATAACTACTATAGGTAAGAATGGATGAGAGAAAGGCCACACGGCATGCACTACGAGCTCCAAGGCAATATCAATGAGTAGACAATAATAAAGCAATAAGAGGTCAAATAAGGTAAGTAAGTAATACTATAATCATATGAAGAACATAAAGCAGTAAAAGTGTTAGAAAGATAATAAGTAGAACCCTTCCTAACATCCCAAACTACCAGTGGGACAAACAATAAGATAGGTAGCAATAAAACCCTACCTGACGTCCCATACCACTTGCAAGGAAAAATAGTCAACCATGCACACAAAAAGAATTCCCCCGTATGTGTGAATAAAGTTCAGGTACACACCCTTCTAGGGATATTACTGACACAAGAGGGACCCACATGTGACATCT
>JBDJHY010285381.1:0-10147 GCA_039654485.1 Withania somnifera
AGCTTATTTGTAGTCTTGACCCAATGGGGGTTGTATTTTAATATTATTCTATGTATCTAGATGCTCCACAGCCACGATACCAAATTCTGGAAAGTTATTTTCTTTTATGTATTTTTGTGTTCTTCTCATATATCTTTTCTTCATCTCCCATCTCTTTTTCTTTTGGTTCTTGGTACGGCTCATCACTGTACACTCAAGGTCAAGATTAGGCTTTTCTAATGGTGGATGTAGATGCCATCAAAGCTTCATTTTTAGGTCATGACATGTTAATATCTTTGAAATTCACTTTTTATTATTGCGTTGATATTGGAATTTAGGTAACTTATTTAGAAGCATTAAATGGATCAACTGAATAAATTTTAATAAGTTTATTGTGATAATCCATTAATGATTCTATCTTAGTTCCCCACAAAAACATCATTCAAGTATGAAAATAAGCCCTTACTGTAACACCTTGAATCTTGTTCATTGGTAATAATATCCTAAACAAAGTTTGATATGAGTGCCTAAAGTGATTAGAGGTCATAAACAACTTATAACACAAAGTGGAGTTCAAAACTCTTACAATATGCTTAGTTTTATATTACCTAGTAAAGCCCCCAGACGTCGTATTTTTTTGAAACGAGGTCCTCGGTAACGCAACATAAAGACTCCTTCTTCATGCTTGTGTCAACTTTAAACAACTATATCTTTTGATATATAATGAGTTAGGTAACCAATGACCTATCCATAGAAAGTTCTTCATGTCTAGTTTCCAATTCAATAGACCGCATTTGGAGTTTGGAGTTTGGAGTTTGGAGTTTGGAGTAAAATGTTATCGGCTTTTTACTGAGGATTGTTCTAATGTGAATTGTTCCCAGGTGCATTGTATGACTCAGGTTTTCCCACAGTATCATTCGTTATCCCCTATAGTACGACTCATATTGTGATTTGGAATAGAAGTTTCTCCTTATGTTGTTTAAACTCCACGAGACCAGACCATGACCCGTAAGCTTCTATTTCATAACCCATACTCTAGAACTCGTATTGTTGAACCTTAAAACTCAAACTTTCAGCCAACATTTTCATGACGTGGAGGACCACCACTTGTGGTCCACGAGTCGTACTGTTGTTGCCCCAAAATAGTGAACAAAGTTCACGTCATAACTCCGTGAAGTGCACTTCATGAGCCGTGAAGTGTTTCTAGGTAGATTTCTTGTGCATTTAATGAGGGTTAGTTTGGGTATGTCTTTTGATTTTTTGGGATAAGATCCATGATAATTTGACTTCTAAACATAATAATCTAAATACCTTAAACCCTAAATTCATTCATCGCTTTGGATAAATAAAATCAAGCAAGGGTTTCTCTTCTAACTTCTCCAAAGAGACAAGAACTAGGTTTTTTCATAGAGACTTCATTGCAGAAACTTTGTAGTAGATTTTTCACCATCAAATTTCTTATAATAAGGTATGTGGGCTTGCAATAAGGACTTCTTTCATCCTTGTGCACAAAAATCCTATTCTAGATGAGATTTGTAAGATATAAAAGCATGTTAGGTTTCCTGTTTAATTCTATAAACTATGATTCTCTGATGTAATGATTATTTAATATTTCTGAGTTATAGTTCTGAAGTTCTCATGATGATTATTTAATTATGGAAGTCCTCATTAGTTATTATATTTTCATAATTGAATTTAAAGAAAAAAAGATGATTTGCAGTAAGAATTGATAATTGTTTTCAAGGATTAATCTTATTAATACTTGAACTGAGCATGGAAGCATCATAATTACTTCACTTACTATATGGTTTGAAGTATGAAAATAAAGCATTTATAAATTTTATATCTTATCTTATATTTAATCTTAATTGAGTAGAAGTTGTAATTTTATTACTTAATTGATAAGTTATGAAGTGACAAGCTTATGAAAGTCTAATTCGACTATGTTTTCCTGTTTTGGATAAACTGGAAGTGTAGCTGGAGGAGTAGAGAAAGGTCTAGTGCTTCATTTGAAAATTTCCATTTGTTGATAAGACTAAAAGAGAAAGTTAATGACACTAATTATATTTTTATGGGAGGAGTATTAGCACTAAAGGTGGGCAGAGGCCCTTATAGCCCAACCTGTGTAGCCCAACATAAGGATTATTATTATTTTAGCCCAGAAGTGTGCCTGTAGTATAGTTGGATCCACTAGAAAGAATTTCATTTAGATTTGGCAAGGTTAGGAGTCCCTATACCCAAGGTAATATGTAGACTTCATCTCTTTATACCTTGAGGCATGCCGGTTATAGAAACTCCCAAAAAGAGAAGCTAAAAGTGACAATTTTGAAAGGAAGAAAGTGAAAGCTTATTTTTAACTAATTCATCTTTTGTTAAAAGCTGATGATTTAAGTTGTTTTAGCTAAGTTTACTTGAGATATGAGCTTTTTAAGTATTTTCATTAAAAAGTGATAAATTTCTTATTTGTGTTAGAGCTACAGTTGAGATTTACTTTTCATGTATTGGGTAGTACTTATCATTATACTTTATAGAATGTTTTATACCTGCTCACGTAATCAGTAGATGTTTTCTGTGCCGATTCTACTTTTTCTGCCTATGTTAACCCCATGCAGATAATTTCAACCATTCGGAGGTTCAAGGTTGACATTACTTGTATTCTTAAAAGACCAGAAGATTGGTTAAACCTCACCTGAATCGAGGGAAAGCTATGTAGTTATTTATTTATTTATCTAGATCTTTGGATTTGAATTTATTATTATATTTATTAGAGACTGTCTAGTAAATTCTTGTGGCAGTCCATTATTTAGCTAGTAGAGCCTTTCAGACTAAGATTTATTATTTTGAGACTTAAGTTATCTATTTCCTAATTGAGATAATTTATTGATTATTATGAGGAGTCCATTACACTTCTGATATTATTTTTATTGCTTATGCTGGGGTAATGTGTGTAGAGATATGCATGATACAAGTGGTTCTTCAGAGGATGCTAGGCAAACTAAGTTGCTAAGGATGTCAGTCCCTCATAGGGGGTGAGATTGGAGCGTGAAAACGTTGGTATGAGAGAACTAGGTTCACAGAGTCCTAGGTTAAGTTTGAAAGCTAGAATTAGAAAAAATCTCAGTTTTGGTTGTGACTGCAACACATATATGATTCAGAGGATACAAAAGCTTAGGAAAAGATTCCCTTTATTGATGTTCTATTTCAGTCTTTGGTGTTTGACTCAGCTATATTTCATCTTTTTGACTCGTGCTTACGCATTTTAGATCATAACTCCATGATAATCAACCCGCGAGTCAGGAACAAGAACCAACAGAATCAAGTCCCACAAGCTCTAGAGCCACAACATCTACTAGTAGAAATTATCACCATAGATCTATGCAACATGATATATGATGGATCAGATAGTGATTGCTTAGTATCAGTACCTAGTTTAGGTTCCCGTGGTTCAACCAATTGCTTTCTATGCCAAAGTTGTTAGGGTGGGGGAGTTCTTCAGGTTGAATCCTATGGGTTTTATGGTTTGAGCACTGGTATGATCCCCAGATCTTTATTGAGGAGAGTTCTTGATTTTTAATAGGGTTGAATTGGCAGTTTATTAGTTAAAGGATGTTGTTAGTTCTTGGTGTGATCTATGGAGGAAGAACAAGGGAGCTAGAGATGTTCCACCATCTTAGGAGGAGTTTAAGACTACATTTATGGTCAAATTCTTTTCTAGAGAGAAGAATCAAGAGAGGGTTTGTGAGTTTCTGAGTTTGGAGTAAGGCTTCATGTATGTGACTGAGTACAACATGAAGTTAACTATGTTATCGAGGTATTCTCCAAAGATGATTGTTTATATGTATAGCATGATAGATATGTTTGTGTATGGTCTTTCTCCTATTTAATTTACGGAGGAAGAGCATCTTTGTTGAGCACTGATATTGATATTGGTAGACTGATGGTCCATCTAGATAAGATAGCAAAGGATAAGGCTAAGTATAGAGAGAACTAGAAGAGTACGAGGTATAATACTAGTCACTCTAGAGCTAATCGGCCAAACTCCGACGGGTTCAGATGGAAACAACAGGGTTAAGGAGATCAACCCTTTCGTCATTCAGACCTCTGAAGAATCAACAAAACAAGTTTTCAAAGTAAAGTGGTGCTCTATATGTACTAAGTGTGGTAAGACTCACCAGGGATAGTGTAAGGATTGGTCCAATGGATATTTTGGGTATAGAAATATTTGTCACAACATTTAAGATTTTCCTTCGAAGAACTCTTATTCTTGTGGTTTTCTGGGCATAAGTGAAGAGATTGTTCCAAAGTTTTATAGGGTGGTGCCAGACCATAGAATACTACCCTAACAGCAGCTCCAGCAGCACGCCATACCCATCAAGGTGCTAATACTTCTACTGGTGGAGGCTAGTGCCAAAGTTGTTTGTATGCTTTGGGTTCTCATCAAGATCAGGAGCAGTCAATTGATATAGTTACAGGTATGTTGAGTGTTTATATTATGGATGATTATGCAATGTTAGACTTTTTTTTGTATCCCTAGATGTTTCTACACTGTTTGGTATAGATCTTAATGTTTTATCTGAGTTATTCTCTATCTCTACACTTGTTAGTGCTCATGTTTTAGCAGAGAGAGTCTACCATAGTTGTCCAATTTTTATTTAGGGGATTGTTGTTCCTATTCATTTACATAAGTTAGATATTGTAGACTTTTATATTATTCTGGGAATGGATTGGCTCCATTCATGTCATGTCATTGTTCACAGTCATACTAGGGTTATCCATTTCCAACTTCCTGATAAACATATCCTTGAATGGGAGAGGAGTATAGAAGTTTTGATGGGTAGGTTGATTTCCTATCTTAAGGCTTAAAGATGATTTCTAAGGGGTTTCTATATCATTTGGTTCGAGTTTAGGACTCTGCATCCTAGACTCCTGATATCCAGCCTGTCCGTGTAGTTTGAGAGTTGCTTAATATGTTTCCCTATGATTTACCTAGAGTCCCTCCTAATAAAAAGATAGACTTTTGTATAGATCTTGTTCCCAGCACTCAACCTATTTATATTCCACCATTTAGGACAGAATCAACTAATCTTATAGAGTTGAAGGACCAGCTAGCCGATCTTTTATACAAGGGGTTTATCAATTAGAGTGTATCTCCATAGGGTGCTCCTGTATGGTTCATGTATAAGAAACATGGTTCCTTTTGTATGTGCATTGAGTACCATTAGATGAACAAAGTAATCATTAATAATAAGAACCCATTCCAAGGATTGATGACTTGTTTGATCAGATAAAAGGTGTTAAGCCACTTTTTGAGAGTTATCTTCATTCCGACTATCATCAACTTAAGGTTAGAGAGTCAAATATCCCAAAGACAACTTTTCCTACTTGTTATGGCCATTTTGAGTTTGCGGTCCTGTCTTTTTGGTTTGACTAATGCTCTTGGAGCTTTCGTAGACCCTATGAACATGGTCTTCAAGCCCTACTTATACTTGATTGTGATTTTCTTTATTGATGATATTTTGATTTATTCCAAAATTAAGGAGAAGCGTGAAAACCATCTTGAAGTTGTTCTTCAACCCTTAGAGAGCATCACCTTTATGCTACGTTTTACAAGTGTGACTTTTGGCTTTAATCAACTACTTTACTTTGTTATATCATTTCTAGTGAGGGTATGGGTAGATTCCCAAAAGCTTTAATATGTCTACAATTTTCCTTAACCTACCTATTTGTCAGATATGCATAGTTTTCTGGGTCTATATAGGTATTACCATAGTTTTTTCTAGTGCTTATCTTAAATAGAAGATACCGTTGACCCGTTTGACTCAGAAGAAGGTGAAGTTTGAGTGGTCTAATACTTATGAGAAGAGTTTTCCGGAGTTGAAAGCTAGGTTTACATCAGCTCTGATGTTGACTTTGTTTGATGATATTGAGGGTTTTATTGTGTATTGTGATGCTTTGAGAGTTGGTCTGATTTTTTTCTTTGATGTAGCATGGTATGGTTGTGTCTTAGTCTTCTAGAAAAGCAAGATAGTGATCTGATTATAGTTAAGATAAAAGATACAGTCTATAAGAATAAGGTTTAGGTTTTCTCCAAAAGGGTATATGGGGTTATTCATTATTAAGATTTCCTGTGTGTCCAACGGTTCATGGTTTGAGAGAGAGGATCATGTTAAAGGATCATAGTTCCTGGTATTTTGTTCATCCTAGATCTACTAGATGTATAAATACTTGAGAGAGGTGTATTGATAAGCATGTATGAAGAAGGACTTAATAGAGTTTGTAATTAAATGTCCTAATTGTCAATAAGTAAAAGTAGAGCACTGGAGACCAATAGGTGTGATGTAATAATTTGAGATTTTGATGTGGAAGTTAGAGGTAATTAATATGGATTTTGTCACCGGTTTACCATTATCCTAGAGGTACAATCCCATATAAGTAATAGTAGACCAAATAACTAAGTATGCTCACTTCCTACCTATCCATGCCAGTTATTCAACAAAGCAATATGGCATGATCTACTTGAGGGATCTATTATATCAAATCATGGCCTACAGTTTACATTTTAGTTTTGTAGATCCTTTTAGAGAGGTCGTGGTACCCAACTTCAATTAATTACGAGTATTTAACCATAGACAGATGGCCAGACTGAGAGGACTATTCATATTTCATAGGATATGTTGAGTGTGTGTGTAATCAATTAAAGGTAAGTGGGTTGATCCCGTACCTTTTATTGAGTTTATGTACAAGGATAACTATTATTCGAGTATTCAGATGGCTCTATTTAAGATATTGTATAGGAGACAATGTAGGTCTTCGATTGGTTGGTTCGAGGTTGGTGAGGTAGCTGTGCTAGGTCTAGACTTTGTTCTTTGTACTTTGAATAAAGTTTAGACCATTCAATAAAGGTTGAAGATAACGCAGAGTAGGAAGAAGTCCAATGAAGATGTGATGGGGAAAGACTTAGAGTTTGATGTAGATGATTGAGTGTTTCTAAATGTGTCTCCTATGAAGGAAGTCATAAGATTGGGAAAAAAGGGTATGTTGAGTCTGAGGTACATTGAGCCTTATAATATTGTGAAGAGGGTGGGAAAAGGTTGCCTATCAAATAGATTTTCCAGTAGAGTTAGTAGGGGTTCACCCTGCATTTCATGTTTCGTTATTGAGAAAATGCATGAGTGGTCCATCTTTGATAGTTCCAGTTGAGGATATCAACATTTGTGATAGTTTGACCTATGAGGAGGTCCCAATTTAGATTCTTGATAGGCAGGTTTGTAAGTTGAGGAACAATGATATATATCTAGTTAACGTTCTCTGGAGGAATCAAGCAGTTGGTGGAGCTACATGGGAGGTAGAGGCCGATATGATAAGTAGATATCCATATTTTCCCCTTCTAGTTCTATTTATTCTTGAGGTAATAACCTCTTTATTCATCTTGTGTCCTCTTTAGTTCATGAGCATGTATCGTGTAGCATTTCATGAGTCTATTGAGTGTATTCATGCATAAGTTGAGTAGAGTATTGATGCTAAGTTTAAGTAGTAGTACATGAGTCCCTTTTTGTGCATTTATGTGCTATTTTACTAGTTCGTTGTTGAGGTCATTTATTGCATTTTTCATATTTATCAGCTGATTTAGTAGCATATTTATAGTTAGTTTGACTAAATAAAGTCATTGGATATCATACTTATGTCCTGTTCAATCAGTTGGTTAGTTTCAAGAGTTTTGTTCATTATACTCTAGCTATAGCCTTCATTCAAGGATGAATGATCACAGGGCGAGGTTATATAAAAACATGAATCTTGTTCCTTGGTGAAAATAACCTAAACAAAGTGTGGTATGATTTTTTGAAGTTATTAGAGGCCATTAACAACTTATAACACAAAGTTGAGATAAAGGCTTTTAAAATATGCTTAGTTTTGATGTTTGATTCTTACAATATGCTTAGTTTTGATGCTTGATTCTTACAATATTCTTAGATTTGATATTTGATGTATTCACAGAAAGGTATTTAAGTAACGTTTTCAATGCAACAAACCGTGTATCATTTGACATTCAGAGAAAAATATTATAGGCATTTTACTAAAGACTTTTATGCTGTGAATATTCCCAGGTGCATAGTATGACTCAATGATTCCCACAGTATGACTTGTGATCTCCCAATAGTAAGAATCATACAGTGAGTCATGGTATTGTACCAGTAGTTTTTCCTTTTTATGATAAGACTCCATGAGATCAAACCACAATCTGTACATTTCCATATCATGATCCCGTACTCTAGAACCCATACTATTAGACCTTAAAACATAAATTTCAGCAATCTTTGTATGATTCACATCACGAGTCATAAAGTGGAGGACCTTGACTCGTGGTCCATGAGTCATACTGTTTCTTCCTAAAAATGATGAAAATATTTAACTCATGACTCGTTGAAGTTCACTTCACGAGCCGTAGGTTCTTCTGGGAAAATTTCCTACCCGTTTAATGATGTGTAGTTTGGGTACTTTCTTTGATGTTTTTGGATAAACCTATGATTTTTTGGACTTTAAACATAATAATACAAATAACCCAAATCATAATTTCATTCATCTCTTTGGCGAAATCAATTCAAGCAAGGGTTTATCTTCCAACTTCTCCAAAAAGGAAAGAACTAGAATTTTTCATAGAGATCCCATTGTAGAAGCTTGCTAGTTGATTTTTCACCATCAAATTTCGTCTAATCAGGTATGTGGTCTTTCAACTAGGACTTTTTTGATCCTTGAGACCAAAATCCCTTTTTTAAATAAGGTTTTGAAGATATCAACTATGATTTCCTAAATTAATAATTTAATTGATATTTTTGAGTTAGAATTATGAAGTTTTCATGATGATTATTTTAGTATGAAAGTCTTCATGAGTTAGCATATTTTCATAATTGGAGTAAAATAAAGAAAGAAGCTTTGAGGTAAGAATTGATGATTGTTCTCAAGGTTTAATCTTAAAACTTGAAATGATCATCGAAGCATCATGATTACTTGAATTACTACAGGATTTGAAGTATGAACATAAAACATGTATAAATTTAATATCTTAGATTATTAATCTTAATCGAGGAAAATTTATAATTTTATTTCTTAATTGATAAGTTGTGAAGTGATAAGCTACTGAAAGTCTGATTTGACTATATTTGCAAGTTTTGGCTAAATTAAAAGTGTATCTGGGAGAGCCGGGAAAGTTCTAGTGGTTCATTAGAGAATTTACATTAGTCAAGAAGATTGAAATATTAAGTTAGTGATTGTAATTATATTTTTAGGGGAGGAGCATTAAAACCGAGGGTGGGCAGAGGACCTTATAGGCCAACCTATATAGACTATCGTAGGAATTATTACTATTCTGGCCTAGTAAGTGTGCCTGTAGTCTAGTTGGATCCACTAGAGAGAATGTCCTTTCCCTTGGAAAGATTAGGAGCCCCAACACACTGGTTAATATATAGACTTCATCACTTTATGCCTTGAGTTTTTCGGTTATAGAAACTCCCAGAAAGAGAAGCTAAAAGTGACAGTTTTGAAAGGAAGAAAGGAAAAGCTTGTATTTATCTAAGTCTTTATCTTTTGTTAAAAATTGATGAGTTAAGTGATCATAGGCAGTTTTACCTGCCGGAAAGCCACATAACTCGTAGTAATTGACTTTTTTTTAGAATAATTATATAATATATGATGGTTTCGTAGTGAATATGTGGGAATACTTCTAACCAATGTGATTAGCATCTTTTTTAGGAAGTTGTGAGAATATGGAAGAAAACAAGTGAAGAAAAGGCAAGTCAAGAAGTAAAGAAGAATTTCAAGCAACAATGTACTGATAACGATAGGGATCACGTCATGATCCTTATCGTGATCTAGCTTAACTAGCAGCGGCTGGGCTTGTTTTAAATAGGCTTATTAAGGGTAATTTAGTATTTTTACTAACGAGGACAGAAACCCTTAAGAGGTGCTTTTGACGCCTATTAAAGGGGGATTGACTTGTTGAGACAAGGAGGCTATCACCAAAGAAAGGCAGGAACCCTAGGAAGAATTCACCACTATTGCATCAAGAGACAAGATTGATCATACACTTACCTTATGGTATTTATTAATTATGAACTCCATGATATTTGTAAATTGTATGGGCTAAAAACCCTTGTTCTAGGGCTTGTGGTTC
>JBDJHY010285402.1:0-10147 GCA_039654485.1 Withania somnifera
CTTTCTATTTCTCTTTTCAAACAATGGTATTTATATTCTTTTGTTAATGTTATCAATATAAACCGTCAGTTTTATTGTGGGACTAGAAAATTTATATATGTTATTAGCACGATGTCTGATCACCTAAAAGATACTATACTTAAATTATCCTTAATAATTGAGATATGGGATCTTTACGGATAGGTAGACCACTAGTTTGTAATTTGGTGTCTTTTTTTTTTTTTTTTTACATGTAATTTGATCGTTTGGTGGAGGGACCTCATCTGCCTCATAGCTGTTTCAACTTTTTCCCCATATTACAACATAAAGGCTTAAGATAATCGCAACTACATTCAGTAGCATGCAGAGAGTATTATATTAGTTACTCTTGATAGTTAACTATATATCTTGTAAGAGTTTTAGTTTTAGGTCTATATATAAGAATAAGTTTATTTCTTCACGAAGGATGAATAAACTCATCACGGCTACTAATCTACTATAACCATGTTAAGAGGACTAAATGTTGTGAGGAACATAGGACTAAACGAATTGGAGATATATGTTTAGGAAAAACAACGAGACGTAGAAATGGATATTTAAAAATAATAATTTGTCCCAAAACCATCCATTTTTTCAACTAAGAAACAGTACAATATTATATTGTAGACATAAAAAATTTATCGGATTTAAAATAGGAATTTACAAGACAAGCGTGGCCCTAATCCATGTTCTTCAAACCTTAAAATTTGTTAGGATTTAATTAATACATATATAAGTTTAATTTTTTTTTATTCAAGTTGTTGAAAATCTCAAATAAGTTGGTATGACTTGTTGGTAAGACCTTGTAAAATAGTATCAATAAACAAGTATTCTCATAAATGAATGCAGTTGATTCCTTCAATAAATCACTATAAATATTGAGCCACTATTAACAAGAAAGCCATATGCATAACAAGAAATTACAAACTAATAATTCCCAATGTCTTCCTCATCACAATATCACATAGTACTTTGCCTCTTCCTACTTAGTTTTTCAACACTGATCAATTCACAAACCTCCCCTGGTGATTTTGTTGTTAGGGTAAAAAATGAAACCCCAAATACAGTAGACTCAAGATGTTATCTGGATGGCGTTGATAACGGGGACTTTTCGATGGAATCAGGATTGACTTATGTACTCAATGCACCTATTGTTCCCGGAGGAGATAATAATACCCTTTCATGTAAGATGAAATTACTCGAAAAACACGGGTATTTCAATTTGTTTGACTGGAATGACACTAAAATTTGTCACAATATTGCTGAATTGTGTAATTGGAGTATACATGAAGATGGATTGTGCCTGTTAGTTGAAAGCAAATGTACTGTGGTCATCCCATGGGATACTACTCATCACTCTACCTAAGGGATTTGATTATTTATTAACTCAGTTTATCTTAGGTCGTCTAAATTCAGAGCATCTAAAAGCTAGGTTAACTTTAGTCTGAACATGTACTTCAAATTTTCACGTGAAAATCTTATCAAAATATCTAAATTACTGTATTATTTTAATTTTATTTTCACATGATTGTTGCTTATTTTCTATGGTTTGTGTTTTGCTTTAATTTTGGTACCAGAGACATCTTGATATCTCATCAAGATATCAACCATCAATAGCTAAGTCGTCGTCTATGATATAAAATATAAATAAGGGGACTATATATTGTGAGACAATATTTGTAAATTAATTATGCCTATATATTCTAATGTAGTACTTTTATTTTTAAGTTCCATCGTAGTTTCTAAAAATTAATATAAGTTGCCATGGAGTGGACAAGACGTCGTTCATGTGATCTTTTTGAATATTTGATGCACTTGGGGTGTGTACGGCATGTTTTATATTTTGGTTGGTCAGATTTTCGATAAAAATTTACTCTACTATTATTTTCAAAATTTTGGAACGGATAAAATAACCTTTCCGATGTAATTAAGAAAAATAAGTTCTACCAGTAAAATTTCATTAATTGCATCTTTCAATATCTTTCAACACATCTCATCTTTACCCCTACCCTCAGCCTGTATCCCTACCATCTTACTCCCGCACCTCTCAGACGGTTGTCTAAATTATATATAAATATTTTTAGAATAACATTTCTTGCTTAAGAATTAAATACAAAAGATAGGTAAAAAAGGAAACATTTTCGCGATTTGAAGTTTATGAATTTGAGTTTGAAAATCTGCCAGTTCACTACCTTTAAAGAGGAATACATGCTGAAATTCCAGATTTTGATGTTGGTGTCATGCCAATGGACAGAAGAAGCAGAAGACTAATATTGGACTTTTAGCATATAATTTGGGATAACCTCATGATATTCCGAAATCCAATCTGAATCTGGTATCTAAAGAAGATAAATAACTTAGTCCTTTAGGTACCAGAAACTGATTGGATTCCTGAACATTACTATGTTATCGTAAACTATATGCTAAAAGACTGTATTAGTCGCAACACTTCGTGTATTCAACAAAAATGTGTTTAGGGACCAAATAAACTTCGTGTATTTAAAGTAAAATAATTTTTTCTTTTACCTTTTTAACCCTTTAAAAATTAATTTCACACTAGACAAAATGGTCATTTAATTATTTTTTAAAAATATTTTGGACTTTAAAATCTACTAAAATTCGAGTGATTAACTTTTTCCCCTTATTTGAACTATGTACTAAATCCTAATATTTAAGATTTTACCTAATCAATCAATGCAACACCTTTTATTTGACCGTAATAATGTTTTTACTATTTTTGCATTTGTACATATCAGTTTTGGTAACAAAATCTCAAGAAAAAAGAATTTACTCATGTCAATTTGGAAATAGGACAAAAAAAAAAAAAAGAACCCTACCATTTACCAATTATGATGCTCCAACAATAGCCATTTATTTCTTTTCTCATCGCAGAGGAATTCCTTGAATTCTCTATCAAATATTATAGCTTTCGATAATTTAGAGATAAATTAAAAACGTAACAAAGATTTAAATAAAAGTCAAATAATGATGGAAAATAGAATATCCTATGGAAGAATGTATCATCTTCAAAGGCAGGTTCTTTTCTAATTTCTTCTTTGACATTGCGTCTCATATGAGTTAATTTTCATACAAAGGAATACTGTGTATATATAGGAGCAGAAAAATAAAATTTAATTTCAAGAAGCTTATAATTTATTGGTGGAAAGTCAAAATTATAGTATAGGATCGTTTCAAACCAATCATCAATGATAGGAAGTCGCAGAAGGTAAAGTACTATAAAAAATAACAGCATTTAATATAAGTTCAAGTTACATAAGGGCTCTAATTATATTTCGACTTTTGATCAATCCATAAATATGTTGGATATTGAGTGAATGAAAAAAGATGGTTGAAAAAGTTAAGCAAAATTGACTTTGTACCACATTGGTAGAATAGAGGAAAGTGTAACATTTTAAATATGAAAGTGTTATTTGTAGGTTTGTAAATTGTTAATAAATTTATACTCCATTGTACAACCTTGCGTGCGTGCGCGCAAGGGCGGTGCAAATCCAAGATTGTGCAGAAGCCAAATTAGCTTGACTCGTGTGTAGGCACGAATGTCGGACCAAAACAATGGGATTGATCAACAATAATGAGGGATTTGAAGGGATCTCCAACCAGCCCAAAAGTCACACACTCAATTATAAATACCAAGGTCCTTCTCCATCAAAAACAACAATCATTTTCTGATATACTTTTCTTACTTTTTGTTGTGTTCATCTATTCATTTTCAGTTCGATTGTGAGGCTGTTTCAGTGCAAAACAGGCTTCACCTTTCCGTTGTATCCTGGGAAAAAAACGCTATAAAACCTCTAGCATTACCGTTGAGGGGCGAATCTGTTTTAAGGAAATTGTGTTGAACACAATCCTCAGAAGTTCTTTTACTGGTTTTTTCTATTGTTTGTCTCCCTGGAAATAACAACCAGTTGTAGGGAAATTAAACTTGAACAAGGCTTTAGCAGGCAATTGGTGTCGATCAATTTAAAAATTGGTTGTTCTATGGGAATCACTTTTGCACTTAAAATTGTTAAGCAATTTTGGAAAAGTTAGATTGTCAAGAGGATAGAATGAGAAAAACAGGTTGAAAGAAGAAAAGGAAAGAGCAGCAGAGAACAAGAAAAGGTCAATAATGAGACACTAATGATCTGTCAGCCGTTAGAAGAGCAACTTAAGTATCAACTCTAAACCTTAGCCTGAAAATGTAAAGAATTAATTAACTAGTTGGGATAGACTGCATTACTTTAATAGAGAAACTTGATCGTTGAAGTTTGTTTTGTATAAAAGATCCTTCATCATCATCATTTATGTTTCTGTTGTAACGAATATTAACTTGATCTCTTGGGAAGAAAGTTAAACATGAGAACCTTTTTATTCTAGATAATTTTCAGTCATATATCACATTTATGATCTGCTATATGACGTTTTCTCTTCATGTAGATTTTATCTTTGAGTAAATTTTAAGATGCACCATTTCGTCAATAAAGTTGAGCGAACAGTGATATCTGTTAAGATGCATCATTGCATTCATAATGCTTGGTGAATAGTGGTATCCGTTAGGATGCATCATTTTTTAACAATGTTGGGCGAACGGTGGTATCTGTTAAGATACATCATTTCATAAGAATGTTGGGTGAACAATAGTATCTGTAGAGATATGGTATTGCATTCACAAATGCTGGGAGAACGGTTGGAAATCTTACTAAATCTGATATAGAGTGGTCGAATAAGTGAATTTCTTAGTGCATAACTTTTCCCACAGTAGAAAATCATTCAGTTTAATAAATTGACAATATAAATGGTTGTACTGAAATTACCATGTAAAGGCCCGCTAGAGAACTTTTAATGATAGTTAGAGGGGCACTTTTGATGCGAAAACGCTTATTTAGAAGTAATAAAGATAGAGGATATATAGTTACACACAAGAAAAGGAAATCTTAATAGAACTTAAGGGTGTATCAAACCCAAAGAACCATTCGATTAATCCGAATCAAGCACGAAACTCTTATGGAAACCTCGAGGAATAATGTCACTCGAAACTATCATTTCTACAAGGTTTATCAAGCTTTACCAAAAAGCTTTAGTCTCCACCAAAGAGACATGAAAAACTCACAAGAGTTAATTCATCATTTCATCAAATATCAAAAGTCTCTAATTAAAATAAAAAAATAACTATATATAAAAAAGAGCTTAAGTTAATTATAATATTATCCCAAAGAAGTAAATACTAACTAAGAGGATCCCAAACAAGTCTGGAAGCTGTTGGGCTATGAATCGGGCGAATTGCCTCTTTCCAGACGGCCTGTCGGACGGCCGAGCTGCCTTTGGGCGGCCTATTGGGCGAATTGCCTCCTCTGGGATGGCCATTTGGGCGAATTGCCCATTTTAGGCGAAGCTTTGGGCAGCCTATCTGTCCCCAGGCTGGCTGTCCTCTCTTCCACAAGCCCTTCCTTACTCCTGAGCCTTCTCCTTGCCCCAAACAACTATCCAAACATGAAATTAATCCCGAGGAGTATAAAATACGGTCTTCAAAGTCATTAAAGTCATCGTCAAAGTACTCATAGCTTGCAACTCTCCAATAAGGCTTTCATGTTTTGATTTATCAAGCCTATCCCCGGGCATATTTACATCAACTCTCTTTGACCTTTTAAAGTTGTTAATAAGAGGATCTTCACAAGAGAGATCCGAAGTTCATCTTCAATATGGAGTCTAGAAGGAATAGTTACATGAACTTAATGAAGCTCAGATGTTGGATATTCACTTACATTATTTTATTGGAGTAGTTAAATTGTTATTGCGGGTTTAGAAGTGTAATTGAGGTGAAAAATATTTTCAGAGAATGTGACAACAGGTCATATGGCATGCTTTATTTACTTAAGAACCTGAAACATATATCATATTTTATCTATGTAATATAATGTTATCGTGAATTAGGAAGTGCTTAGTTGAAATTTTCTACTTGGAATCATCTATGTTGTTGTTCAACCAATTGGAGTACTATGCTGAAACTAGATATTAGTATGATATATCTCACATGTGTAGTTATTTTTGTCTAACATCTGGTATATATAACTCACTGGTCGACTAATTAAAATTCATCTTGCATAGGGACTATTATAGGAGGAAGTGCTCTATACCAGGAGTTTCTCTATTTTTAGAGTTTGATCCTGAAACATCTGGTTAAGGGCCAAGGGTCCCTAACTGTTCCACCACATCCGTTTATTAATGTCTCATATGCATAATCTGTTAACAGATTCTAAATTTATTAGTTATATGCACATGTTTTAATGTTTGCATTGGTCATTGATGATTAAAATCATATTCTGCTTCTAAGGTGTTATCCCTGCATTTTTTTTTCTTGTTCTTTGCCAAAGATGAGCTCTTTGGGATCGATACTCTTTGAAAGTCCATAGTTTAATACTACTGGTTGATGATTATTCCAATAAAAATCATTGGCCTACTAATCTGGATTTGCACTTTGGAGGGTCCAGTAAAGTGGGAAGCTCCCTATAAAGAGTTTCTCCATTCAAACGTTTGAAGCTGAGACATGTGGTAAGCATGGAAGGATCCCATCAATCCAACCACACTACTTGGTGGTATCTCATATGCGTAGTCTGTTTAACAGATTTTAGATTTTGATGTTGTTATTCCATGATTTAATGTTACTATTGATCATTTATGAATGAATCATATTTTGTTACTAAGATGCTATTCATCCATTTTCATTTTCTTCAGGAATACAGAATTTCTAGCATCGATATTATTTGTGTCCATGGTTTGAGTGTTACTATTGATTTGATGATGATTCAATCAAATAACTATTTTGCTTGTAACGTTTTGTTGATGCATTTTATTTTATCTTTTATTCTTGCAGAAGTAGGGATTTTTAAGCTCCAGCATTACTGGTTAGCTGGGTCATAAATTCCAACAAGAATTACTGGTTATCGTAGTAGCAGGTGTCATCAACATATTTATCTCTTAGTACTCATTCCTGGCTGGCTGGACCCATCGACAAGCACCTAATGTAAAAATGATATAGTTGAGTCCTACTACATATGCTTAAATGGTACAAGTCTTAGTTAAAAGTGTCTAAGTAAAAAATGACATAGTTAAGTCCTACTACATATATTTAAATGGTACAAGTTCTAGTTTCACATTCTAAACTAATTCATGCCTACATGTGCATAGTTTTAATTAAGCACAGAACACAAGAAATCATTTGTAAGTCTTTTATCTAAATATTATATGTTCTTATAATTTTTTAGTTGCAGAGGTGCAATTTCTCTGTTAAATTATAATTTAGCCTATTGTCTTTCCTGGGGAGAGCAGCAAAGCCCACATAAAGTTTTTTTATCAATTTCATTTTCTAACTAAGAAAAGCAGTCTACTCATGTGCTCTAAGGCAATTGAATCCTGAATCCCTTGCTCCATCTTCCCTTCTCCATCAGATGCATAGGAGTGTCAAGGGTCATTACATTTACAACACACTTCTTTACCTCTATAACATCATTTATATGGATTACATATTTCTATCCAAAGAAATTGCAATAGAAAAGAAATAAGGGAGATTTGTGATGATTTTTCAAATTGTTGGCAGCTTTTTGGTGACAACCATGGGTTTGGTAACACCATGGAGTTTGGTACTGGCAACTGCCCATTTAATCAACCCAGATTGTTCAGTTATGGTTTCAAGAGATTGGGTAAGTGCAATAAATTAACTAATAACTCAACTGTGTACTCTTGTTCTGATCTATTAGAGTATTCTTGTATTCAAAACAGGTCCTCTCAGCGTTGTTTCTGGTTGTGTTTTAGTGTGGTTGATTTCCTGATTGCTTTCGATAATCCATACTGCAGAGGTAATATATGCAGATGATATCAACTATCTGCTGCTTTGAATTCTTCCTACCTTAATAGTATCTCCGGTCATGGTCCTTCCAGTTGTCTCTTGATTTAGCGAATAGGGAGGAAAGATTGTCAAATCATTTCTCCATATTTCCATCTCTCTGACATATAATTTGGTTTAATTAATGGGGCCAAAAGTGAGACCAGGTGTAAAATGTCACCAATCTGTTATACCATAATTTCTGTTAAGGGTTAGAATGATACTGAGTTATATCACTCTTGGTTTTAAAGTATATGGTCCTTATATGAACGACGAGCATCATTAAACTTGCATGGGACGGATTCACAATCTGTTGTCTTGATCCACATGGAAACATTTTTCTACCCCACACAAAATTGAAGTTTCTATCCACGACGGATCTGGTTGAACTACTCTATTACCATTTTTATTTTTAAAAAAAGGCTTTTTAGATTGAATATTCAAATTGTTTCATATGATATCAAAGTTCTCTTCTCCTAATTAGATAATTGCAACCATTGTCTTAATTATATAATTTCGACTAAACAAATTAAGAATAAATGAAAGCTCAAATAGCTTAAATAAGCATCTTATTAATGATGTGTTCTACTCGAAGATGAAGTAGGAAAGACCAACATAAGAATCCTTGATAAAACAAACAAACATAAGAAGCAGAATGATTTTCAGTTTTTTGTACGTCTAACGTATCATCGATCAACATTTAGAAAAAGATTTTATTGATTCATGATTAAATTAAATAGGCATGTCGTTCACTTGGATTCTCCACTACGAAAAATATCTTTTCATTTACTGCTTCCCATCAGGCGCGGATCTAGGAGGGTTTTATTGGGTTCACATGATGAAATCATGTTCTCCTCCCTAGATCATGCGTCGTAGTGTTATATTAAAAAAAAAAAAAAAAATCAAGCTCAAACATCATATTATGCATGATGATATAGTTTTGATTTAAAGACGAGAAACATGTTTCGTATTTGTGATTCAATGTAATATAAAACTTATATTAATATTATAATTTGTTCCGTCAAACTACACATCTCATGAGATGGATAAATATATTCTATCAATAGCTGATCTATTGCTATCTACTGTCAGAGAAGGATAGTACTTTTGATTGGTCAAATAAATTCAAATAAAAAATCTGTGAAGAAGAAAAGGTAGATATGCAGTTTCTCTAGCTAGAAAACAAGAAAACAAGGGAGATTTTAGATTGAGTAGAAAGATCAGATCATAAGACATAAGCTGTCGTTGGATTGTTGAGAATACGACGACCGCTTCAAAATAAGTGACCTCTATTTCCTTAGGGAGTTTTGATGATGCTTTATTTTCTGTCCCAAATTGATATATTGTATTTTTGCAAGTGATGTTAGCCTAATGTGTGTGTATATACATAATGTCATTCAAATGCTTAGCTTTTGTTTAAGCTTGGGATCTGGCACAAATAAATTAAACATGGATCAGATAACCCATCTTTTTTGCATTTACGTACTAATGGGTAAATTAATATTATTTTAAAAGCTAGATAAAGGATAACGTTAATAGTTGGGGGTGGAGTTGGAGTTCTTACTTGAAGTTAAAAGCTTTAGTCAAAATGTTATTTGTAGGGGTAGGTGTTCGGTTCCTAGTTTGATTTTGTCAAAGTTTGGTTTGATTCTTTGACTTTCTATTTTGTAAAAATAAGCACTGAACACTACACGAAACTAATTTGAGTTGATTTTTTTGAAATTCAATTTGATTTAGTTTGATATTTTTAAATTTATTTTCCGGTGCAAGTGAGAAACAAAATTACTCAAATGATAGTGAAATGAAGATTGAAGTGTGAGCTTAATAATGTTAGGACAGTCTATCTGTTTGTGTCTGTAAGTAAGCAATACAATAAAGAATAACTATAGGCACAAAATATAATGATATGAAATTGAAATATTACAGTCAAGTGAAACACGGAATGAAAAAAATATATAATTTGAACTTTCCGTATCAGATGGAGTGATTGAGTTTATCTTCTCATAGAAGTGTTTGTACTGAAACCATAGAAGTGTTTCTATTGAAACCATCTACAAAGAAAAGCATCAAACAGAGTCACGCCTAACTTCACCATTATTTGTGGGGGTCCAACCCTATGCCTCCATATTTTGAGGAAGAAAAATGGACCTCTTGATTTGAAAATTACTAAGAGGTAGGTAAAGATTTCAAAAGGAAATCTGCAAACAACGAAAATTTGCAATCGATCAATAAATGCAAATGCATTTTCAG
>JBDJHY010285412.1:0-10147 GCA_039654485.1 Withania somnifera
ACCGTGGTAAATTTTGTTTTTGGTTTCGGACTGTGGGGCCCACAGGCCTATCTTTTGGACCCGGTTTAAAATTTGTAATATGGATCTTTTTCTTCGTGTTTTGATCCCAAGAATATTAATTTGATAGTTTCGAGTAGTTTCAGTGGTATTTGGAGCTTCGAGCCTATATTGCATGCATTTCGAGGATACTGCCGGCGCCCAGGTAGGCTAGGTTTACTTTTCTTATATAAATTGGGCTACTGAATTGTGCTTGTTGATGTGGCTAGCTGTGTGGGTGGTTGTTAGGTTGATCACCATGATTTTGATATTTTTTTTACTCTTTTAATGGCTATTGGGGGTCCCTCGGAGGGATGTAGAGGGCATGGGTTATATGTAATTATCCTGGTCTTACCGGGTGTAGCCTTGGAACTTTTGACTATATTTTGGACCTCGTGACGAGCGAGTGAGATGATATCTTAGATGGTGGCATTTTGCCGATCTTAGTCTTTTAGTTCCTCTTATATTTATCTTTTATTATTGGTACACAGTGATCATGCATCTTTACATTTCTTATATCTTATAGTTTGAGCACGGGCTTGTCTCAAGGCTATTGTAAATTTATATTTCCAGTTAACCAGTTAAATTAGAGGTTTTCCTGGCTTAATAACTAATCAAAATGGAGATTTTCTTTCTTATACTTATACATATTCCATGGCCACCTTGTGGTATAGCGTTATTTTCAAGTATAACCGGAAGAGTTTTTAACTGTGATGGATGATGAATATATTGTTACTCAGAGTGGTACTTTTGGCACTAAGGGTTGAGACCCCATGATTCTCTTTGGTTTTGGCACTAAAGGTCGGGGACCCAATATTCGATTTGTTTTTGGCACTAAGGGTCAGGTACCCTATGATTTAGTTTGGTTTTGGCACTAAGGGTCAGGGACCCATGATTCGGTTTGGTTTTGGCACTAAGGGTCAGGGACCCTATGATTCAGTTTGATTTTGGCACTAAGGGTCATCAAACCCATGGTTCAGTTTGGGTTTTGTCAGATTTAATTTTTATCACCCTCATGCATTCATTCACACACTGTTTGTGCTCATAAGCTTAAGGGGAAGTCACGTGGGTTTGTTATGCTATTTGTTCCTACCGACGAGATGAGGCGTCAGGTAGATTTTTTTGTGTTTATATCCTATTCTTCATGTAGATTCATTATCACTTTGCTTATTTTACTCCCGGTATATTTATGGTCACATTAGTATTGGCCTTAAATGGAGTCCAGGTATACTCCATTTTCTTTGACTTGGGGCTATACGGGTAGTGGTTAGTGCCCTTATACGATAGTCATATTTTTGGTTTCCTATATCGTTATGTAATTAGACACCATTCATAGTAGTTACACTCTGATCCTTTTCCGCTTCCTAGATTAATTGTTAGTTTATTTATTCCTTCTTACTATCGTTGACTTGTTTTACCTTCGTTGCTATTTCTTACTTGTACTTTATTTTAGGCCAGTCGGCCTATGATACCTACTGGGTACCTTTTTTGATACTCATGATGCACTTATGTACTATTTTTGTGGTGTAGATACTGATAGGGGATATCAGAGACACTGAGGTCGTGCGGAGTATACACAACTGATTGCGGAGACTACAATACTGCTTTATTTTTTCGATTGAGGGCCCTATGTAGTATTACTTTTATAGGAGTTACTTTGTATATATTTATCTTTTGGATGCTCTGTTAGTAGCTCCATGTGCCATGCCACTAGGTTTTGGGATGTGGGTTACTTATATATTTCCTCTGCTTTCACTATTGTATATATTTGCTTATGTTTTCACCAGTTTTGATGTTTTTGAGTTCCTATGGCCCATTATGAGTAGCTACGGGCTGTAGGATTGGGTTTGTCTACTAGAGGGATATGGACACCAACACGAATTTTTGGTCGTGACAAATGCCATGTCTAAATTTAGTTTTCTATAATATTATTATGCATATGGGTTACATTTAAATGATTATTCATGTTCTCTTATGCATATATTTCATTATTTTGAATATCATAAAGTCTTTGCATAAATTTCTTATTTCACTAAGTTATTATAGTAGCTCAAGTAAGTTATACATGAAATTTACAGTTTTCAGGGTATTGTAGCATAATTCATATAATTTGATTGTATGATCACAGACTCAGAATTAAGATAGCATGACTAATCCAATTATTTCATAAATTTAGTAAACAATAAATTGTTAGAATAGTATCATGCTTTAAAATTACAATGTAATATTTAAGCCATCAGTATTATATGTACTTTTGGGATGTTGCTCAGTATTGAGTGGACTAGGGTTACTCATGAGCCAGTAGAAGGTCATATCTTTAGACCATAAGGATTCATTTTATGGATCCATCACATGTAATTCTATACCTTTGTAAGTATATGGCAACTCTTCCAATGTGAGTTAATACATTGGATATCATGGGCTCACATGAAGTTGTCGATAACTATGAAAAACTCCCACAATATCAGTGTTATGCGTTGTACAATATTCAAATTTCCCATAGTCTATCATTTTGTTGAATTTAAAGCTTTCACAATCCTCCCGTACATGTTTTCAGTTTACTCAGTATACATGACTTACTTGGATATAAATATTTTTCAAAACAATATATAATATGTTTTTAGCTTAATTTCATAAAATTGTAAGTTGGAATATTTTAGTTAATGCAACTTCTATTTAGCATGTTTTATATATTTATTTCACATGATGCATGTCTACATACTCAGAACATCCTACAGTATTGACCACACACCTCTTGTGCTACACTATTTCATAATGTAGATACAGGTGCCCCTTTCCATGCCTGTGAATAGCTAGGATCATACATTCTTAGCAGGTCATTAATGGTGAGTCATCATATTTTGAGGAAAATTATGGATTTAACTATTTTACTTAGACAATTTTTAAAGTTCTGCAGTGCTTACCGTTTTCAGTATTTTGGAGTATTGATCTTAGGCATATTTGAATGTCATAACAACATTTAATTCTCATATTTTCACTTCATTTCAAGAATAATTATGTGATTTTTTAGTGTCTTGTATCAAATACGCGTGTAACATCACTAACAAATGTGATTAGCCTATTTTAGGTATATTTGAAGCTCTGAGGAATGTATATCAAGCGAAAATTGAAGTCGGATTGAGTAGCGAAGAAATGCTGGAAAATAACCCCTATCACATAGGGATCACAGCGTGATGGATTGCCTATCACGATTAGGATCACGTCGTGATGTCCTGTGCATCCAGGCAGTTGTTCTCAACTTGCAAGATTAGTAGGGGCAATTTAGTCTTTTTTCTTAGGCATCTATTTAAGCCTTAGGGTGTCATTTTTGGTCAGTGTGCAACACTTGCGGATTAAGAACATAAAGTAGAGGAGATATTCAAGCAACCTAGGGTTAATCTAAAGTTCAATTTTTGCACGTAAATGTTATCAATGTTGTTTTTTTGAACTAAACATGAGCTTTCTTGGCTAAAAACCCTTGTTCTAGGGTTATGGATGGCAAATATTGTATTGTATTGGTTCAATAATTATTTCTCTTCATTGATTATTCTTACTCTTCGTAATTATTTCTCTTCATTGATTATTCTTACTCTTCGTAATTAATGTGTTCTAATTGCTTGGACACCATTAGAATAACTACATAACTCTATAGTGCCCCTATCTTGTAATCTCATGAGTGGAACGGAAGTGTAAGGAGTGAGATTGTGTTTCTTGAATCTAATATAAGAATAGCAAACATAAATTACAACTAAGGCATGATCGTCTACTTAGTGTTTCACTTGGTTAAATTGGGAAGATAACGACAATTTGTTTATTTTAAGTCATCACAACACATGTCGATCGAAGTAGTTGTATGATTGTATAAATAGTGAGTAAAGGACTATCAATCCCTGGTCATAAATTCAACCCCGGAATCAACAATTAGATATATAATGATTTTTATGGAAAATCAAGATTATATAAAAATGTGTGCAATGCCATAGATCTGGAACGGTTGTTTATATCGACAATACTTGATAGTTTCACCCCAAGTCTCATTTACATATCCGTAGTTAAATTAGAATAATACAAACTATCCATTCCTTCAATTGTTACTTTCAATTGCATATATATTGAGTTCCTTATAAGAATCACTTACGAAACTAATTGACAATTCCTAGTCCCCATAGGTTCGATATTCAGATCGAAAGAGCCACTATATTACTTGTTAGACCATGTACATTTACGTGTGTGCTAGGAGCGCTATAAGTTTTTGGTGCCATTGCCGAAGACTTTGGAATTAGTTAGTTATTGATTCTTGTAAGACATTTTCTATTTTGCAATTGGTAATGGCTTGATGTTAGCTATTTTAATTTTTTTTTTGTCATTATTACTGGTAATCTGGCATGGAACAGAGATTTGGTTGAACTCTTTCAGGAGCTAGAATGGTTATACAAGAACGGAGAAGGACTAAGGTATTCTCTCATTCTTCTCCACAAGCTCAACTGGATCAACCAACAATGATAGTGCCTGCTAAAATGGCAGCTCCAAGATCAGTCTGTGAGGTAGCCATTCCAAGGGCCACAAATGCTACCTCCGCCATTCAGAAACCCGCACTTAGAGGTAGCTTTGAGATAAAGGAGAATATGGTACATCTTTTTCACACTAGCGAGCAATTCACTAGTCTCACTCATGAGGATCCGCAATAATACATTTAAAATTTTTTGGAGATCAGTGATACTTGCATTCCAGAGGGAGTCTCAATAGATTATGTGAGACTCATTTTATTCCCATTCTCCTTGCTTGATGATGCAAAAAGGTGGTTAGCTACAGACCCACCAATTCTATTCGTTCATGGGAGGACTTAGCAAGGAAGTTCTTAATTAGATTCTTTCCATCTAGGAAAACAGCACGTCCGAGGAGTGAAATCCTAAGTGACTAAATCCAGGAAAAAATCTCTACCAAGCTTGGGAGAGGCTTAAAGAATTGCTCAGAAATTTTCCTTATCATCATCAATCAAACCAAGTATTGTTGCACACTTTTATTGCAGCCCTGGAACCTAATTCAAAAATATTTCTAGACTCAGTAGCTGAGGGAAAGGTCTTGGAGAAAACATATGAGGAGATATATACACTACTGAGTAGGATTGCCATAGGTAATTTGAATTGGAACGGAGACATGTCAGGAGAAAATGGTATAAAGAATACTGCTAGGGTTATGGAGTTAAATGCAGTCACAACCTTGTCAGTATAAATTTCATATCTCTAAAACATATTTGCACAAATGTTTGATCAGCAACAACAACTTGCTGCAGTGAATGCAGTTAATCTCAGGCTATGAATCATTGTGATACATGTGAGGGAGGCAATCATATGTCTGATGTATGCAGGGCCAATCTTGATTCAGTTAACTTCGTAGGTAATGCACAGAGGGGCTAAGGAAAATAATTTTATGGTAACACCTACAATACAAGCTGGAGAAACCACCCAAATTTCTCTTGGGGTGGAAATCAGAATCAACAGAGTTTAGATCAATATAGAAATCATCAGTCTAATAAGCATCAGGGACCTAAATTCAACTAGAAGAACTATGGTACTATACAGAATAGGTAGCTCGGTAACAATATAGAAGAGATGCTACAAAAGTTGTTAGAGGGAAAGCACGAGATAGTGAGAGACTAGAAGCAGCTTTAAAGAATCAGCAAATGGCTACACAACAAATAGAGAGGCAGATGGGGTAATTGATTATGTCATAAAATACACAGCCCCAGAGAGGTCTCCCTAGAAACACAAACCAAAACTCGAGATAGGTAAATGCAGTCACAACAAGAAGTGGATTGCAGTTGCATGAGTTAGTGCCTCAAAAGGAAAATTAAGTTAGTAAAGAGGCAGAAAGCAGCAGTGACAAGGTTAACAGTGGAAATGATCAAGACACTAAGTCTGGGGGTGAAGAAATTATTATGAGACCTCTACCACCCTTTCCTCAAAGGTTGAAAAAGCATAAAGAAGAAGAGGGATTCTAGAAATTCAAGGAATTATTGGGGCAAGTGCATATTAACTTTCCTTTGATCGATGTATTGCAGGGAATTACAAAATATGCCAAGTAAGTGAAAGAAATTGTGGAGAACAAAGCTCATCTTTCTAAGAATACTTCAGTGGCTCTTACTTAAGAGTGAATATCACATATTAAAAATAGACTACCCACGAAGAAAAAAGATTCGACAGTTTCACCATTTAAATTACTATTGGCCAAGGTCTTAATGTTAGAGGGCTGTGTGATTTGGGTGCAAGAATAAATCTCATACCAACTTGTTACTTCAAGAAAATGGGTTTGGAGACTCCAGGCCCCACCACTATCATTCTATAGTTGGCCGACCGATCTTTGGTTAGACCTTTTAGCATAGTGGAAGACGTATTGGTATAGGTGGGATGTTTGATCTTTCCTATTGACTTTATTATTTTGGATTTTGATCCAGATCTAGAAGTCCCACTTATTTTGGGGCATCCATTTTTTCCATGGTTCGTGCATTAATTAAGGTGGCGGCAGGGCACTTACTATGAGGGCACATGACAAAGTTGAAGAGTTTAATGTTTACAAGGCCCTCAAGCTACCTGCAATATATGAGGAGTTGTCGGAAATCACAGTGTATGACACATACCATGAAGTGTTAGTATCGGCTAGTAGTGATCCTCTAGTAAGGCCAATCACGGGTCAAGAAATAGAAGGACATGTAGAAGCTCACAAAATGATCCAACTATTGAACCTTGCTAGAATTTACACTAAAAAAAGTATGTATGAGTCACTGAATAGGTCGCTTCAGTGTCTGGTAAAATCGTCGTTTGTAAAAGATCCCAAGTTGGAGTTGAAAGTCTTGCCCTGCCATCTAAGGTATTCTTTCTTGGGCGAAAATAAGACTCTTCTAGTGATACTTGCTGCCAAATTGTCTGAGGTGCATGTTGTTAAAGTATTGGCAGTATTAAAATAGGTAGCATGCTATTGGGTAGTAGATGTTTAATATTCAGGGCATCAGACTTTCTTTTTATATGCATAAAATTTTAATGGAAGAGAACTGTAAGCTAAAAGTACAGCAGCTGCGAAGATTGAATCCACCAATGAAAAAGGTGATTAAATGGTTAGATGCAGGGATTATTTTCCCCATATCTAACAACAAATGGGTGAGTCCAGTACAGTGTGTCCTTAAAAAGGAAGGCATGACCGTGGTGAAAAATGATAAAAATGAGCTAGTGTCAACTCGGACAGTCACCGGATGGCATATTTGCATGGACTACCGCAAGATAAATGAGGCAACCCCCAAGGATCATTATCCAATCACCTTCATAGATCAGATGCTTGATAAACTTGCGGGCCAAGATTATTTTTGCTTCTTGGATGGATATTTAGGTTATAATCAAATAGCCATAGCTCCTAAAGATCAGGAGAAGACCACTTTCACATGCCCATACGATACCTACGCTTTTCGACGCATGCCTTTTGGGTTGTGTAGTGCGCCTGCTACTTTCCAACAGTGTATAGTGGCCATAGTTAGAAATATGGTGGATGAGTTCGTTGAGTTATTCATGGATGCTTTATTAGTTTAGGGGAGCTCTTTTGAGGTGTGCTTACAAAATATTGATAAAGTCTTGAAGAGATATGAAGAAATGCACTTGATTTTGAATTGGAAAAAATGTCACTTCTTGGTAAAAGAAGGCATTGTTCTTGGGCACAAGGTGTCCAAAGCGGGTTTAGAAATTGATAAGGCAAAGACAGATGTGATTTTAGTATTACCACATCTCATCATAGTGCGAGGGGTAAGGAGTTTTCTCGTACATGTCAGGTTTTATAGAAGATTCATTCGTGATTTCTCTAAAATCTCTTGGCCTTGGTGTAGAATTCTTGAAAAGGATGCACAATTTGAATTCCCTACCAAATGTTTGCAAGCCTTTAATCATTTGAAAAAGACTTTGATGGAGGCTCCTTTTCTTGTTGCTCCTGACTGGGAGTTTCCTTTTGAATTGATGTGCGATGCAAGTGATACTTTCGTGGGTGCAATACTGGGACAGAGGAAGGACAAATCTTCCGCTCTATATACTATGCAAGAATAGCTTTATATAGCGCACAGGTGAAGTATACTGTCACTGAAATGGAGATGCTTGCCTTGGTTTATGCATTTGATAAATTTAGGTCCTACCTTGTAGTAACTAATGTAATCGTGTATATTCATCATGCGTCGATCCGATATTTGTTTAACAAGAAAGACGCATAACCACAATTGAGTAGATGGATCCTTTGCTACAAGAGTTTGATCTTGATATTTGCGATTGTAAAGGTTGTGAAAATCATTGGCTGATCAGCTATTCGGGTTGGAAAATCATGAGCACATTGAGGAATAGAACCAAATTCGTGAAGACTTTCCAGAAAAATAGCTAATGCACTTATCAATACAACAACTTCCTTGGTATGCTGATATAGTCAATGTATTAGTAAGTGGAGTTTTTTCACTCAAAGTCACAAGCCAACAGAAGAAGTTCCTGCGCCATGACTGTAAGTTCTATTTTTGGGATGAGCTATTTTATAAACAAGGTTCCGATCAGCTCATCAGGAGGTGTGTGCCAGAGTGCGAGATGCATGACATTCATACTAGATTCCATAATTCACTCTATAAGGGGTATCATGGGAGGAACGAACCACGCACAAAGTACTACAGTCGGGTTTCTTCTAGCCATCTTTGTTTAAGGATACAAATGAGTTTTTTAAGAGGTGTGACGAATGTTAAAGGATGGGGGGCCATCTCCAAACGTCACAAAATTCTATTGAATAACATCTTTGAAATTGAGATATATGATGCTTAGGTAATTGACTTTATAGGGCCCTTTTCTCCATCACATGGGAACAAGTACATTCTCTTAGTGGTTGACTACATTTCAAAATGGGTGGAAGCATCCCCTACCCACGAATGACGCGAGAGTGGTACTCAAGTACGTGAAGAAACAAATCTCACAAGATTTGGCACTCCATGGGTGATGATTAGTGATGGTGGATCACAGTTCAAAAACTCATGGTTTAAAGGCTTATTGAGCAAGTATGGGGTGACACACAAGGTAGCCACTTCCTACCACCCCCAAACTAGTAGGCAAATGGAGGCATTGAACAACGAAATCAAGCAGATCCTCCAAATGACAGTCAATACACAGTGGAAAGATTAGGCTGAGAAGCTCGATGATGCCCTGTGGGCATATAGAATTGTGTATAGAACTCGTATCTGTACTTTACCTCATCGATTGGTCTTTGGAAAGGCTTATCACCTGATTGTTAAATTGGAACATCGTGCATATTGGGCTATCAAGAGGTTGAACTTTAACTTCAAGGTAGAAAATGAAAAAAAGGATGTTGCAGCTACTTGAGATTGAAGAGTTCAGGCTAAATGCTTATGAAAATGCCAAAATCTATAAGGAGAAAAAAAAAATGGCATGATAAGCAATTGGTCGAACGATCCTTCGAGCTGGGATAACAAGTTTTGCTTTTTAATTTATGATTGTGGTTATTCCCCTAAAAATTAAGCTCTAAGTGGATGGGGCCATTTAAAGTTGTGAGGGTTACTAAGCATGGAGCCGTTGAGCTTTAATACTATAAGTCCAACCAAACACTTTTGGTCAATGGCCGCGGGTCAAGTATTATTGGTCCAAGGTAGATCGTGGGGAGACATCCATCGACTTGGTGGATGAATGAGACTACATGAGTCGTACCACAATGTTAAATTGGTGCTACGTAGGAGGCAACCTGTGATTCCTAACTATTTTCTCTTTGCTTATGTTTCTTTTTTGTTTAATCAGTTCTTGTTGATATTTGATAGGTACATGAAGATATGGAAGCATAAAGGTATGTTTAGGATGGAAATTGGCTCAAATATACAAAGCATAGATTGATAATGATGGCAATCACATTGTAACATCCGTAAGTCCCACCATCACAATATGATACAAATCGTGGGGAGACTCTGGATAGCTGGGAGTCCCACCATGATGGGCATCACGACATAATACATATCATGGTGAGACTCTGGATATTTAGAGTTTCATCATGATAGGCATCACAACGTGATGCTTATCATGGTGAAACTCTCATTACTGGGAGT
>JBDJHY010285433.1:0-10147 GCA_039654485.1 Withania somnifera
AATTGGATCACGACTTATTGACTTAGCCTATTTGTAGTATAGACACTATCTGCATATACACTTTATATCTATCCTTATTCTGGGCCAACAGAACTTCTCTACCAGTATGTAAAGAGTCTTGGTGAATCCAAAATGACCCATGAGACCTCCACTATGAGCTTATTTCATGAATAACTCCCTCCACAAGCTTTTGGCCACATAAAATTAGTACATCCTTATATAAGAACCATCAAGCAGTTGAGACCTGTCAACCCAGTTTCCTTGACTAAGTTCCCGATAACTGTCCTCGAAGTCAGAATCCATAGGATAGAATTCCTTTAAACCTTGAAAATAATTAGTTTTGACATAAAAGTATTGACCAACATAAATTTCCATGATACAGCATCCATCACCACATTGTCCTTACCATGCTTGTATTGGATCATGTAAGGAAATCTTTTAATAAACTCTACCCACTTTGCATGTTTGTTATTCAATTTTGACTAACTCTTGATATGATTTAAAGACTCCTTATTAGTGCATATCACAAACTCCTTATGCCATAAGTAGTGTTGCTATTTTTCCAACACACACTGAAGAGCATAAAGCTCTTTGTCATAGGTAGAGTAGTTCAAGGCATCCCCCTTCAGTTTCTCACCAAGGGCTTGCCTTCTTACATAGGACACCACTAATACCAACCCCCAAAGAATCACATCTAAAATTTGTCTTTTTCTTCTCCCCAAATAAAGGGGACATCCTTCTTGATTAAACTAGTCAACGAAGATGCTAAAGTACTAAAGTTTTTAAGAAATAGATTATAGAAACTTGCAAACCCACAGAAGCTATGACTTTGGTAACATTGGTTGGGGTTGGAAAAAATTTAATGGCCCTAATATTCTCTTCATCCACTTCCAGTACAACAGCAGTACTCACAATAAAGCTGAGGAACACTACTTTGTTCATGCCGAAGGAACATTTCTTGAGATTCACAAAAAGTTGCTCTCTCAAAAAGATACCAAATATCTTTCTCAGATATTGCACATTTTCCGCCAGCGATCGACTATATGCAAGTATATTGTCAAAATAAATGATGACACACATATTTATCAGTGGCTTTAAAATACAATTAATGAGTCTTACAAAGGTACTCGATGCATTTGTTAGGATAAAAGGCATAACCATCCATTTAGAAAGCCCGAACTTAATTTTGAATGTTGCCTTACACTCATACCCCGGTCTCATGAGAATCTGATGGCATCCACTCCAAAGATCAATCATTGAGAAGATAATTGATCCCCCTAAGTTCCTCTAATATGTTGTTCAATTGGGGTTTGGGATGTTAGTATTTGATAGTGATTTTTTTAACTGCCCGATAGTCCATAAATATTCTCTAACTACCATCCATTTTAGGATCAAGAATAATAGGAATAACACAAGGGCTAAGGCTTTCTTTGATCAAGCCTTTTTCTAAAAATTCCTCCACCTGGTTTTGGAGTTCTTTGGTCATAGCGAGGTTACTCATATATGCCGGTCTATTTGGGATTTGAGATCATGGACTAAAGTCTATTTGGGTCTCAATCCTTATTAAGGGCGACAACCCATTAGGTATCTCCTCTAGAAATAAAACAGCATATTCCTACAAAACGGAAAAGAGGATACTAGGAAAAATGCTAGTATTTTGGTTAGCAGTTCAAAATACACTAGTGTTGACAAGGCACACTAAGTCATGCCCCTCATAAACCCCTTTTAAGAAATTAGTAGGCTTATATAACATACATACCTTGATATTTGTAGCCACAACTGATTGTTGATGGTCCTCACTCCCTTCACCCTCCTTAAGTACCTTGGTCCTCTCTTTCAATTCTTTCATTAATCGGTAATCATCACTTACCTGATATGGAGTCAGAGGAGAAAGTACATGTTTTTTTCCCTCAAAGGTAAAGGAGTATTATTAGTCCTACCTTGGTGAGTAACATCTCAATCACATTGGCAAGGCCTACCTAGAAAAAGATGACAAGTTATCATAGGAATTACATCAAACATAAGTTCATCCTAACACTTTCTAATGCTGAACCCAAGTCTTGTTTTCTTCATAACCTTCATCTCAACTCTGTCGTTGAGCCAATTTATTTTGTAATGGTTTGGTTGTTTTTGTATCATTAGATGTAAATGATTAACTAACGACTGACATACTACATTTGTGCAACTCCCCCTATCTATGATCAATGAGCATATATCCTTCTAAAGATTACAGCTAGTATGAAATAAGTTTTCCCTTTCGTCTAACTCTTTTGTCATCACAACACCCATTTGACGACTTATTACATATGATAAGTGTTTTCTCTCGAGCAGGGATTTTGAGTTGGCATCATTCAAAGGGTCTAGTTGCCTTATCAAAATACAAATAGTAAGCCCTATAGTTTCCCTATTCCACTCAGTACCTAACTCATTCTCTCTTTCAGAGTCATCTTCACTCTTAGTATGGTGCCCCTCTCAAAAGGCTACAATCACCCTCCTGTTAGGACACTCACTTACTATGTTTCCTCGACCTTGACACTTAAAAAATTGTATAGTAGAGGGTCTTAGAGTAAGAGTTTTAGTAGCGTTACCTTCTCAAGCTTCATAGTAACCCTTGTGCTTGAAGTAAGCCTTGGATTAACCATGCGATTGCACTCTCTGACCCCCACATTAGAAGTGTTATATATAGAGGATAATTTCCACTTTGCGCCTCCTTTGTTCTACTATGTGAAAGTGCCCTTACCCTTGTAACTCTTTTACACCTTTAAATCAGTTTCAAGCTTATCTGCATCATGTAAGTCTTTAATTAATTTATAATAGTTTTTAATTCTCATAGGCTTTGAGATGTCATCCATCAGCCCATTAGTAAAGTGTATCACAATGTATTCCATTAGTTCCTCAATCTTGGCCTTTATTAACTATCCCTTTAACTCATCATAGTATTCTTATAGGATTTTGTAACCTTAGTGTAGTGTGTACACCTATTTGAGCATGTCCCAAAGATAATTGGTGGGAACATACCTTTTCTCCATCAGTGCTAGTAGTTCTTTCCAAGTATGTATCACAAAGTTGTTATTGATAACCCTTATTCTTACTTGAGTTTCCCACCAAGTTGAAGTGTATCCTTTGAGCTAGATAATGGCATATTTGGGCTTTAGGCTTTATCTCTTTTGCAACATTATTTATGAGAAAAATCCTATTTGTTTGGTGTTTCTAGGAAATGAAGTCCTCATAATCACTACCTCCCTTGAAGGTGGGTAGTGTGAGCTTTATGGTATTAATGCCCCACCCGATAACGTCTCTTCCTTCATTCCCTTGGTCATTCAGTTCCTCCCAAACTCTCATCCTATCTCCCCTATCTATGTTCCTATATCATCTACCTCCGTAGCCATGAATTCACGTACTATGGTTCCTTCCCCGACCCTTAACTACTCCTTGAATACCTTCATAGTTATGAGGACCTTCATATTGATCATCATTGGGAAATACTCCATACCCATATCATTCATCTTGACATTCATATGATGGGTTATTATAAAGGAATTTGTGTTGATGTGTATGTAAGGGTGAGTAATATCACTTGCAGATTAGGTAGTTGGTGTTCACATTAATGGCTATGTGGTATAATTTGATATGGAGTTTGTGGTGGAATTTGTTGTTGGTTATAGGAATGTGGAGATGGATGGGGCACTGGTGGTTGATTATACGGGTGTGGGGTTCCTTCTCTCACAAATGGCGTGTTATTTATGTTGAAGTTTGTCGGTTGTTGAGTGGATTGCTTTCCCTTGCCAATGTCTATTTATCTATATTAGTTGTTTCAAGGTGATTGTATTAGCTTCATCTACATCCCTATCTCGGCCCTCTTCATGAGTTGTTTGCGAAGAATCTTCCCCACTTTTGTGACCTTCGAATACATCTATCCTTGTATTATACTTGTTATGACCCCAAAAATTTGAGCCAATTCCTTTCCAAGAGACTCTATCATGTGTATGGAGCTCTCCCCTTCTTGTATTGTTTCCAAATATTTTTGTAACATCGTATACTACAAAACTAGCAAACCAAGTTAGTACAAAAAAGCCTCACGTTCACTCATATATGCCTCTCAAATCATGTTTTATGCTTTGTTCCCAAAGTTAACAAACTTTCTTTTCATAGATATCTCAAGGTTTTAAACTTATATGGAAGAATGGATCCTTATAGACACACAACATATTAAGGAACAACAAGACTTGAATTAAAAGTTGCAGTGATTATGTAAATAATAAAATATCTAAAATAATAGAACGAAAAGAAACGGACTCTAAGAACTAACCAATAACTAAGTAGACTAATTACTAGTTTTGAACTGGCTTTCCAAATTAAGAAAGGAAACTAAGAATTAAAATTTAAAACAATAGAAATAAACCTTGAATTGAGTTGAAGGAAATGGATTCCACATTTTTTAGAATAGGTTTGAGGATAAATTTTATCAACCTTGACCGCTGTGGGTGAGGACGGACCGTTGTCTAGGCTCCCCCACCACCATCTTGGGTAGAAACTCAAGCAACCAAACTACCTACCACTATCTATGGGGTGGTGACATCCGTCCTCTCTTGCCCATATGTTGTTTAGGGTGGCAAACTGCCATCTTATGCTAGGTTTGTTGCCATCTTGGACAGTCCACCTGGAAACCTTGTACATGATTTTTCATTATCCCCCTTTGTAATTATGACCTTATACTTGCCCTAATTTTTAATTAACACCTTTCCAACTCAAAACACACCTAATGTGGATCAAACAACACCAAAAATTTAAGATCATCCACGAACAACCTATGAATTTTACCAAGAACACAAATTTTTCAATCTCTCCCAAATCAACTCGAATTTGAATGAAATGTGATATCTAGGGTCCTAATGACTTGAAAAACAAGACTATCAACCTTCAAACATAAAAAAAAAACACTTTAAGTATGATAAATCAAACGTACCAGTTCTTTATCTTCTTCACATGAAGATATGAAGAACTCTCAAGAACATTTGCAACTTTTCAAACCCAACCATCCTCAAAAAAACTCCATTTCACACAAAATTTCAACCAAATTCTCCCTTCTCTTTGAGGAACGAACACCACTACATTTTATGCCCAAAACACACCCGAATCTACAACCTAATAAACCTTATTCCTACACCTTCAAGGTCAATAGTGGTGAATGGCCCAAAACAACTCGGATTGACTCGAGAGTGAAGATATGCAACCAAAAAAATTAGGGAACAAGATTATAATACTCAAAAACATTAAAATCATATAACAACTCAAAACAATATTTTGAATTTTACCTTTTTTTAAAAAAATCTATTTATAAACTAATGATAGTAATTCGATGAAATGAATTATTAGCCTAAGCTTTGATACAAAATGATGCAGATCGATATATGAGGAGCACAAAAATGGGGAGAAAAAAAAAATAAAAGATATGCGAAAACTTACGATAAACTCACCGATTTATGAATAATAAGGGATTGGTTACCCTCACCTTTCAATTGAACCTATGAATCAACTATAAATCCCAACAAACAATCAAGGGAAACAAAATTGAATCTACAAACAGAAACCTTTGGTTTTATACAATAAATAAGTTATAACTAGCAACTAAGGGAATCCACCTTCAATCACTCACTATGATTCTACTAAACTATGGCTAAAACTATGCTGGGCTATAAGCTAAGCTATCAAAAGAGTTTAAGTGTTTAATTATCAAAGTCTTTTGACAAATACTGCAAACTCTAATATTTATACTTGGTACAAGTTTGCAATAATAGCACTTTGATCCACGAGTAATTCAAGAGGTTAAAGTATCCCACAAAGTTTTTGAATCTTCAAATAGGCCCCTCAAGTTCTAGAATGTCCTTATCTTGAAACATAAAACCTTCCCATAGGTTCACTACCCTTTGATGTGGCATGAAAGGGGCTTCCCATGCATCACTCTTCCATATGGTAGCTTTCAATGCCTACAACTCCTTAGCCTAGCTCCTTATGAAGGGCCTGGACGGGTAGGTGCTATCTATGCTTGTATCAGGAAGTGTTGAGGGTTGTTATTCTTGTGATTTATTTGGGTAATTCAATTTAATTCTATCTCTCCTTTAATTGTGAAAAAAAAAATTATTCCTTAGTTTCCCAAGCTTATATCTCCCTCGTTCTTGATCATTTCAAGATCAATTTTGTTCCATGCGCTCTTCAAGCAGGGCTCTACAAAACTAATACATTTGGAATATCTTTTTGAGATGAAGGGACCATAGGTCAATCTTTTGTTTTAATTCTGACCCGAGTTTCTTTACAAAACAAGGGTATCATTCTTTTTATTTTGACCCCTAGACTTCTATTTTGTTAGTTTTGAGTGGTTTTGGGTGTGTTCATGAAATTTTGGTGTTTTTTACATCCTTTTCGGGGACTTTTGTGGGAGTCCAAGTAGGCTAGCCTTACTCTTCTCCTAGAATGGGTTGTATAAATCATTTGTGTGGTGTTTTATAGTTTTTGAGATTGTTTATAGGTTGGTGTCTCTTATTTTGCTGTTATTATTCTATTTTACACTGTTTTGAGGGTCCCGTGAAGGGTCATAGTGGGATTTGGGGTGTAGTATGATTCGATGGCCTTGATGAGAGCAACCTTATTCGTTAGAGACTATTTTAGACCCTATTATGACTGGAAGAGTGTCTTGTTCTTATCTAGTGTCCTATGGCAGATCATAGACTAGTCTGAGAACTTAATTATATATATTTTGTAGTTTTGTGATATGCATTGCAATGTTGGCCTATGTAGAGTTTACTGGGTGAGACCCTATTTTACCATGAGAGTGTAAAATATTAAATATTTTGAAAATGGTATTTTATAATAGAACATAACTGGAAAGATTTTTCTATAACTAAACATCCATGACCATAATGTAGTACAGAGCTATTTTCATGATATAAGACCACAAAAAGGTTTTTCTTACCTATATGTATAACTTCGGGTTATTCATAGGTGAGACCTCTCGTACTTATCTACGTGCTTTCATTTAGAAGGAGACCTCCCATGATTTGGTAAGAGCTATTATTAGTAGGTGAGACATTCTTATATAATCTTCAGGAGGCTATAGGGTACCTTAGGAAAGCTTTCATCTTTTTGTTCTTATCGTGCGCTGATATTCGTACAACTTCTTGAAAGACTCACTTTGGCTTCACTCTTTCATAGATGGTGTGTACACGAGGTTTATCCAGGGATTGAAAATTGGATCATGATGGTACCTACAACCCACCTATGGGCCAACCTATCCCTATATCCTATAGAGACAAGAAATAGGCCATATCACAATTCATAACTAAATAATAAGCAGAAAGTAGAGGAAATGGGCCACAACAACCATATATATATACTGCCCTTCCAAAAACCTAGTATCATGGGCATATAGAGCTACAAATAAGAGTATCCAAAAGATATATACATATATGATATACTATAAAAGTGCCACTACACAAGGACTGCTATGGGAAAGATAGATCAAGCTACAACATATGGAAAACACCGACAAAGCTCACTTTAGTCTCCATAAGACAACAATCTACATAGCACGATTTCATTGTCTTTGATGACTGCCCCAATATCTAAACCACAAAAATAGTGCAGAAGTGCAGTATGATTACCATAAACACTGGTAACCAATAGGCATCATAGGTCGACTGGGCTAAAGTAAAGAAAATTAAAGTAAAAGCGAGGAAAGTAAGATAGTTCAGCATGATACGGTAAATAATATGAAACTAACTACGTTTCCAGATCTAGTAACAACTATAGAAGCCAACTATGAATAATGAAAATGAGCATATGGAATATAAGAAAGTAAGTCTATGTACTACTACCGCATAAGAGTACCTGACTGTCATATAATGCCAAGAACCAAACCATAGAAAGTGTACCTGGACTCCAGCTAAGTATAAATAGTACTTTAGTAAAGGATAATGGTAAAAGTAAGTAAGAAGGCATGTATGTAAATAAAGAGAACATATAACACAAAAGCCCTACTAGAAGACCACAGGATCTAAAAAATAAAGGAAAACATAGAAAACCCTACCTGATTCCCCATCCCATGGATAGGCACAACCAATACAAATAAGAACTCACTGTGATTTCCAGCTTAATATTGGAAAGTATAGCCATCATTATAGAATGCATGCATATGGATGAGAATAGCAAAACCCATGAAATAACCACTCATTAGGGGAGATCGCGCCACGAATCTATACCTAGGGCTTATTCCAAAGACCGCACCTTAATAGTTCTAAGGTAGGATCACACTTGAGACTCACGCCTCAATATCAGGGGTAGGCTCGCTCGTCACAGTGAGGAGTTGGCTCACGCATCACAATTCTAAGTATGCAAACACCTTACAATCGGTCTATGTCATTACCTCGCACCTTAATTCCCAAGACAGTATCCTATGATAGTCAAAACTCTTTTAATTTATACATTGAAAATAGTGTGATACCAATAAGCGGTCATGTAATATACATACATATAGGTAAGGAAAATGCTTTCAAGATTAAAATAAGAAAAACTCCCTAGATTTAGTGAACCAAATTTGAATTATAATTACTATAGCCCTAGAATGCATCCATCCTAAAAATATCACAACACAATGTCCCAAAATGCATGAACACACTACAACAACATAACTAAGTCTACAATATACTAGGATTTTCCAAAATCCACCAGGTAAGTACACAACTCGCTCAAAAGATCTCAACATATCCTAAAACAGCCACTAGGGTCCAAGGCCTTGCTCAGCAAGGTTGGGACTCCCCACACAACCCAAATCCCTCTATGCCCCTTCATGGAGCCCCTGTAAGTAGGTAAAATAGGTATAAATAGCAATACAAAAAGGTAGCCAACCTAAAAACCATCCCACACAGTCGACCACACCGCACAAGTACCTTACTATAGTCCAGTCTAAAGAAAAGTAATCCCCACCTACTGGGAAGTCGGTAGAAATCCTTGAAAAGCATGTAAAAACCCAAAGATATCGTAAAAACACCCAAAAGTTGAAAGCTAGTAAAACAGAGGTCTAGGGTTCAGAATAAGAAGATTGATACCCATATTATGAAAAGAAGCTTGGGTTAAAACTGGGACTTAAAATAATCCCATGGGCCCCGTAGCCCAAAAAAACATTTTGAAGGTATCGGCGAGTAGAGACCATCTCAAGGAGTGTGTGGTGATGGTATGAAGGATGAAGGAAAATTGAGCTCACAAAGTGATGAAGGGTGAAGGAGAATTGAGCTCACAAAGTGAAGAAAGTATAAACTATTCCTAAAAAATTAAAAAGAAGAAATAGCGAGAAAGACCCAGATAAAACACAAGAATAATGATCAAAGATGCTTCCCAAGAAACTTCTAATACTCATCTCATCTCAACAATGAAGAAAACCAGCTCAAAGCTCTCTTTAATAGAGGAAATATATGTGAATGGTGAGGAAAAATGAAGAAGAGAACTACATATAGGTGCTATCCACAGGGGAGAGCCCCAAGGGAATTAGAGAGATACTGCTGCAGTAGAAAAAAAGTCGCAAGGGTGATCCCAAGCCATACCCCCATCTAGGAGGAATAAGTGTCTTAGGGGCGAATTCAATTGGGTGGAAAAAATGGTACAGGGGTGAATCCTTTTCCTTAGGGCCATTCTTTCTGTGGTGGTGTCACGACCCGATTTTCTCGAGTCATGATGGCACCTACTATCCACCCAGTAGGAGAACAAAATCCCGTAGTCCGTAGCCGAAGCAGAGGACTACTACAGTATATGCGGAAAAACAATAAAATGTCATACAAGTTCCCAAAACCCGATATCAATTTCATAAGAACCGCTAATATACAGAATAACAAAAGTGAAAAAATACAATATCGATCTGTCTCCAAAACATAATGGAGATAACGAAGTCAAATGTACAACAGAAGAGAAACGGGCTAAAGTTGGACGCCAAGCTCACCCTGTATCCCCGAACTAGCAAAACGAACGATCAGTGATCTGAAATCACGGACGGGGACCTGTACTCGAATCTGCACAAGTGCTAATGTAGTATGAGTACAAGCCGCCGAAGCAACCTATACTCAGTAGGTTTCGAAGACCCACTGAGCACATAGCTAAAATA
>JBDJHY010285444.1:0-10147 GCA_039654485.1 Withania somnifera
GAAAGTCCTTTTACTAGTGGATGTTGTAATGACCCTCATGGTTATTTATAAGAAATACACAATCCTTTGCATTTAATAAAATTTCGATAGCTTCCCCAAGTCATTTATGACTTGCTGGGACCAGTAGTTCGGTTCCCTGGCTATTTGGTTGAGAAATATCTCAAATTGACTATTTTAGAGCCTAAAATTAAGTACTCATTTACCAAAGTTAACTTTCCTTCAAGATGAGCTAGGAATTAAATTACAAAAGTTTTGTTAGCTCTGGAATGCCAAACAAAGTCAAGATTGACCTGAAGTTTGTGTTTCAGAGTTTTCATTTGCAATTTATGCTCATTTGTGGATTTTAGTTAAGTTTAAGGCCTAATGTAGAGATTGGGTGGTATTTTGGTGTTCGGAGTGTTGGACGAATTCTGACGCTTCCATCAACTCCAGAATAATGAATTTAGGCTTTTTTTGACCCTTGAAATGCTTCCCAAGGTGCTCGTGCTCGATTTGAGTTGTTATGTAGAAAGTTAGAAATTTTCTAGTTTTGGCTAAGTTTGGGTTGGGGGTCATTTTGGCTCAAACGACCTCCGATGTCAATTTTATCGATTACGTTGAGTCCAGAATGTGTTTTCTCCAATGTCAATTCATCGATTACATTGAGTCCAAAATGTGTTTTTCACATAAAATACATATTTGGTTTGTCAAATTTAGACTCCGTTTCATTTTTGAAACCCCATTTGATATTTCAGAAATTGTTGTCTTTGGCTGGTGCAGCTTTTACCGATTTATTAGTCTATCGCTACCCAAAATCTCAGGTCATGATGGAGTCTACAACCCTCCTATAAACAAGCCTAACCCTACAGCCTGGAGCTATACACAATGGGCTAAAAACTCTTAAAACATCCAATGTAGCAAAGGAAGGCATAAACAACACATAAAAAACGGAAACCAGAAGGAATCATACATAGCATAAATCCCAAAACCTGGTGTCAATGGCATATGGAAGTACTATACAGAAACCAAAAGATACAAAATACAAATAACTCCTAAAAAGATAATATAATGCATGGCCTGCTGTAGGACGAATAATGCAGGCTAGAAATAGGGAAACCACGGTCGGCTCGGACGACAAAGCTCACTGTAATCTCCACAGTAGGCTAAATCTACTTCGCACGATGACGACATCACTGGTAATACCTATTGGTATCTGCACCATGATAAAGGTATAGAAGTGCAGTATGAGTACCAAATAAGGTACCTAGTAGACATCATTGGCCAAATGGGTTAAAATAAAATGCGAGTAACAATGACAAGGAAGTAAAACAGGACAATAGTAGTACAGAAGCAGTAAAAAAAGCAATAAAGCTAATAATAAGAAAAGGAGTAAGATATCGAACATGCCAATATATATCTACAAGAACTAAACATGGTAGATGCAACTACAGAGGCCAATATCAAAATCTAAAATAAAGTAAGGAAACATACCTGTGCTCCAGTACAGTCAAACCCCACTAATCATGATACCATATATGCATAAACCAAGAATAAAGATCGAATAGAAGAATGCCACTAAATACGGAATAAAAGGTAAGCACATAAAACCTACCTGGAGTCCCATACCACTGGTGAGTACGAACAGTATAGAAAAACCTACCTAGCACCCTATCCTGTCGGTAAGCACAAACAACACAACAAAACTCACCGTGACTCCCCCCTAAAGCTTGGTGAGAACACACCATACCAAGAAAATACAAAAGGAAAGTAAAGTGTAGTAGTACCATAGGACACACACCCCCTGTCATTGTCAATAATCAACCTTGGACACAACCCCTTGTCAGTGTCAATAATCAACATCGGACACACACACCCTGTCAGTATCAATAATCAACATCGGACACACCCCCTGTCATTATCAATAATCAGGGCCTCGCCCTCACAACATTAGTGCAAAGTCTCGCGGCCTCACCCCCTATTAGTGCCAAGTCTCCATCCCAAATAGTAGTTATATAAGAGCATCAATATTGCAGCAACCATAAGAAGAATAACAACGGGAACGCAAAGTAAACAAAGTCTAAGATCGGCCAAAGGCCACCATCTAAAGACTCATCTCACCACACTCATCGCGTAACAACTAAAATAGTTCCCAAGATCAGTGACCTCCACACAGTGGAACTAGGACTCGGGCATACAAACCTTAAACCTTTATGCCTTCTTGTTGTGGAATCCAATAGGAATATCAATAGAAATACAACGATCAACCAAAATAACCCAACCCACACTACTAGCCATATCACAAGCATAATAATAATAACCCAGTATATAATGCAATAACTAAACCTAGCCTATACGAACGCCGATGAAAGTTCCCTAGGTATACACACGATGAACCCAACTCTCCAACACAGTCGTTACCACCCAAAACTAAATAAATTACAAGTTCAAGGAGAAAAATATGAATAATAAGACCCATATTTCAAATACCAACCTGGGTCGAAAAGCAGGCTCCACTGCCCAGAAAAGCAAACTAATTATAATAGTGCATAGCCATCGGCTCAAGGGACTCGTGGTCCAAATTTGAGCTTAAGGCAATATCAAACCAAAGGGTTAAACTAGTTCTAAATTAATGAAATAAAATCATTTTGCATAATTAAAGAAAAGTAGAAATAACGAGGATTACCTGGAAAACCTAGCTCCACAAACTCCCACGACCACCCACTCAACTCCCCGCAATTCCCCATGGTTGGAAACCCTCAGAACTCAGCTCACACACTCAAAAGAAAGTAATAAAATAAAATACAAAATGCTGGAATTGAAATGGGAGAAGCCCCAATTATAGACTACACGGGGTTGCTGGGCTACCATTTGGCCGCAGGTGCGACCTTACCAGGGTGACTGCCTGGGTACAGGGGCGACCTTCGCCAAGGCGACCCCTTGGATGCAAGGGAGACCTCTCCAGGGTGACCCAAGGGTTGCTAGTGCGTCTGTGACCTGCAGCAACCTCTTAAAAATGGAAAAACTCCGAGGGGTAGCATCAGGAGTCTAATTCTAGCAAAAAAATTGCATTTTGGGTGGAAACATGCTACAGACTTAAGAAAATCAATAAAACAACCATCTGAGGCTGTTTGAGTGAAAAAGACCCCAAACCCAAAAGGATAAAAAAGGAGCCCAACTAAGGACTTCCACAAACCTACTCCAAAAAAGCTCGGGCACCCCCAAAAGAAGGCCAATGACTCAACTAGCCCAAAATCAACATTTTAGAGCTGATGGAATCCCATCCAATGTTCTGATCATCAAACAACCACCCAGGCTCCAAAATTAGATTCGGCTGGCTGAATTTCCACAAAGCAACCTAAGCTCAAAATGAAAAGCCCAGGACATAAACTTAAGGTCTATCTAGACCAAGTCGGCATTCCAAAGCTAACAAAACTATCAAAATTTGATTCTAAGTACATTTACTACAATTTCACTCTCGAGTTCCACTAATTCAAAACTAAAACTTTAAAATAAGAAAACTGAGATAACAAACAAATGAGTCACTAGTGCACCGAGCTACCGGTCTCAATAAGTCATAAATGACTTAGGGAAACTACCTAAACAGCTCTAAGTATAGGAAAATACAAAATGAAAGGAAATAACCGAATGGGTCATTACACCATGATGGTCGTGGACCTTGAAAATTCTAGATATTGGGATTTAAATAGGCTTTCCTTTATACTATCTGATCATATGTCTAGAGTTATCCCTTGAACATCCCATCCCTATACCCTAGCATTGTCACAACAAATTCTATTAGGAACCTATTAGTGAATGAAAGATTCTCTACTACTAGTGCTTAAGAAATGATCACTCTGAACCTCAGTGTGGCAACACCTATGGAAAAGACTTCACCTGGTTATGGAAAAGAGACATCCCAAAAAAAAACTTTCTTCTTATTTCTCCTTCATAATATACTCCCTACTAATTATTACATTAGGAGGATTGGTTTAGATATTAACCAATGTTGTCATCTCTATGATAAGGATATTGAAAATTCCAACCATATCTTTTTCGATTGCTTGAATGTCATTGTTACTTGGCTAAAATTCAATAGTAACTACATGTTTGATCAATAATGGATATCAACACTATTTCAGACTTGAACTGACAGTTAATCTGGAAAAAATAGATACTTTTTCCTTTAATAACTGCTTAAAGTGGGGTGATATGTTTCCTTATGTCACTTTGAATTTATGGTTGATATGAAATAATAATCTATTCAATAATGTTCAAAACATCACTTGCTGTAATGACCCTCAAGGTCATTTTTCTGATTTCTTCATATTTAGACCATTCTACCCTTGCCTTAGTTGCTTTATGCTAAACTAAGTTTGATTCAATGATAGGTTCGGGAACAAAATGAATTTTAAAAAAGTTTCTAGAAATTTTGAGTTTTGAAGATTTAAATTGAGAAATAAGGAACTGTAGGGGTCATTTAGAGTTCGGGACCTCAAAATGAAAATCCTTAGTTCCATCAGCTCAAATATTGATATAGTAGGACCTTTATTTACTATTTTATCCCTTTAATGGTGATTTTGAGTGGTTTGACGAGATAAATTAAAATTTCAAAAGAACAATTGACTTTGGTTAGCATGCCTTGAATTGAAAATTTGATGATTTTATTGGTTTTGGGAGGTAGTTTCTGGCCTAGAATAAGGCCTCTTTTATTTTTTGTAGGCCTTGAAGGTATTTTGTTCTTCTAATGTTTTTAGTTAATATTCAACCCTTAATGACTTTTGGATCAAAGGGGTCTTCTATGCATGTTTTAATGGTTCCATTGAGTCTAGAACATCAAAATTAGTATGGTTTCATATATGACTTGTTTTATAGGGTTCCAAATGAATCATGAGGGTCCTTTCAAAGTTATGTTTTTGGTTCCTTGACCTGTCATTGTTGTTGCTATCAAGCCACTGGGCACCTTACTGCGTTTCTGGTCCTTGGTCGGGATTGCAGTTAGTGAGGAATCTTTTTTTGTGTTTGCAGTCTACTATCTGTGTTAGAAAAGGTCAATTTTGGTCATTACAATCACGGGAAGGGATCGTAATCGTGATGGGTTTTATTTCTGGCTTTTGTGATCGCTCCCAGGTGTTGCGTTGGCGATGAATAGTGCACGTGGGAAGTGGAGTTATATATCCAAACTATTTTAGTATTTTTTTTAACTTGAGGCAATTTTCACTCACTAAAGAAGAGGATTTCAACTTTTAAACATCGAGTGATGTTTCTAAACATGATTTCATTGGGTTTTATTAGTTAATTCATGATTTTAACCTTTGATTTTAAAGTTTTTCACGACAAAATATGGATTTTTACATGAACTCAAAAATGTATAACTATGATTTTGAACCTCAAAATAGATAGGGTTTTTAGTAAAACTTAATATTTAGATTTCTAAAGTGCTATTCATAATATAAATTTTCTTTCAACCTTGTGGGATATGGGTGCATTTTTTTAATAAACTTTGAATACTTTAATTGTGGGTGTTGATTATTGTATTTTCTTGTATCTTTGTGTTGGCAACTAGATTGCACTCTTTTGGAGTCTGTAAGGAAGGGCAAGGCTTACCAAATTGTATATAGTTGTACAAGATGATTACATTGGGGTTGATGGGATTTTTTATGTTGAGTTTCAAATAAGGGAACTATTTGATAATGCGATTACATGATTCATGACTTTTTTCCATCTTGTGAATTAGTTGAAGTGTCTTGATTTGGTTGGAACATGTTGGGATAAAACTATAATGAAAATTACCTTATGATAACTCAAATGTTTGAAACATATCATTTTTTGAAGCTATATGAAGGCTAGATTAATATGGTTGACTTGATAATTATTTACCTCCATGATTTTCATGCCCCGGAGCTCGCTCTTAGGAGCGTGGTTGGCATCCTTAGCTACTAAGTCACCCTAGCAACCTCAAATGAACCACTTCAACCATGCATAGCCTACTCACACCACTCAACGAAAGCAATATCAATAATATCAAAAATGGAGTGGCAACCTCGCAATAATTAATAAATTGTCTCAATAAAAGAATAGATAAATTAAAGTCTCAGAAAACATACATCTCAGTGTGAAAGATTCTATAGCTAAATAATGAACTGCTAGCACAAGAGGTGACTAGATACTCTCTAATGAATTAAATAGTAAATAAAACTAAAGTTCAAGATCTATATAAACAAAAGAAAATAACTTCATAGCTAGTCCTTGAAGCAATGAGGACTTACCAATTTGCTAATCTTCTAGGAGTGCAAATAGGTCAACCTTAATTTTGCATGGGGGTTAACACATGCAGCAAGAGTAGAATTAGCATAAAAAATATGCACTGGTTATGTGAGAAGGTATAAAATAGGCTATATAGTAAATGATATGTGTTATGCAATGCATCGACAGTTAAATCAATCTGTAGCTCTAACTCAAATAAGTAGTTTAAATAAGTTATAAAAAACAGTTAAAATTCTTCAATATCTAGAGAATAAAAATAAAATCAATTAAATGAATTAACTTCATTAGTTTTTAACAAAATTTAAAGACTTATTCAAAACCATTCTCTCACTTCCTTACTTTAATTATCATCTTCACTACACTCATGAGTTTCTATAATTGACATACCTCCAAGCCTGAGCTAAGAAATCCACATATTTTAACCATGTGTATAAGGGCCCTCATACCCCCACCATATGATGAGACACTCTTTCTTTGTGGATCCACCAAGATGCTCTAGGTACAATTGAGCAAACCAGAATAACACCCTAGCTGGCTACGCAGGTTAATGGGTATTGGGGCCTCATGCCCACCCTCAGTGCTAATATTCCTCCCATGAAAACATCAATTAATGCTCTTGACTTAGTGGAAAAATTGCAATGGAACCATAAGCCAAACTACACATCAATAGTCGGGACTAGTGGAATAACTCAATGGAACCATAAGCCTAGAACATTAGTTTAAACCACAATTGGGTAAAACTCTTTTTAAAAATATCAATTTGAGACTTCATAGCCAACTTAATCTCATCTTATAAGAAGAATAAAAGATCATCATCAAATGCTCAATTAACTCAAAATTTCCAATTTACACATGTTTTACGTTCATAATCAAAATCACGTAAAAAGTCAATTAATTTTGACACTTCAATGCTTAATTCAAGTTTTTATGAGTAAACCTTGGAAACGATAATCAATTCATACTTCAAAGATTCCTTCTTAATTTTTCTTCAATTTTTAAATACGTGCTAATTTATGATGGCTTTGATAATTAAATAAACATCATGAAGACTTCATAATTATAACTCAAAACATCAAGTAAATCATCAACTCGTGGAATATTAATTAAAAAATTTAATAACCTTATCATAGTTCTACATCCTCAAAACCTTATTTAGAATAGGGTTTTGGGGCACTAGAATAAAAGTACTCCTTGTTTAGAGACCATGTACCTGATTTGAAGAACTTTGATGGAGAAAGTTAATGAACTTTGTGATATAAGAGGAACTTCTAAGAGAACCCTAGCCTTCCCTCTTGAGAGAATTTGAGAGAAAACCTTGATTTAATTTGATCAGGTGTTGAATAAATTGGAATAATTGTTTGGTGTTTAAATACCTTTTATTTTTAAGTGAAAATGTCGGGGTTTTACTAATTTAAGAGGTGGAAATTTCGAAAATATCCTTGCAAAAATAGGAAAAGATTGCTCATGATTTGGCTTAACCGTGTTGGTAACAGTGTAACGGTTGAAAATACATCAACTAGATTATCGTGATATGGTTGAAAATGACCCAACCATCTATCCATGACATATATCATGTCACGATTAGCCTTAGCTAATTTTCTTTGCACAACTCTTTTTTAATGTGTCAAGTTTGGAATGGCACCGGGCTTCCTACTATGACATATTTAGAGGTTTCTAAGCATATAAGGCACATATAATTATACGGGATTTTTCCCAACTATTTAAACCTTCGGGAATGTAAAAAAACCACATTTATATCCCTAAAAAATACCAATATATGCTTAGAATCTTAAGAAATCATTGAGATACTATAAGAACTTAAAGAAAGGGTCATAACTTCCTACTCCGGACTTGGTTTAATGCATGGTATTTTGCGTTAGAAAGTAGATTCCTAGGGATTCACAAATATGCAACCAAACACCACATATATTTAGGAGTGATACAACCATTTAGGCTCACATTAAAGTTCAAGGTACAATTAAGCCACATGCAAGTAATGATTTGAACTCTAGATAACTTTTTTAGGTCTTATGGTGATGGAATGGTTTGCTTGTTGTGATTGAGCATCATAATTCCATGATTTCTCTATTATTTACAAATTTTTTATATTTGTGTATGGAACTGAATGGTACATATTATTAAGGAAACAAAGTGATATTGGAAAACTTGATTGCGACAGTCTCGACAACAAGCATATTATTGAGATGATAAAAGTACTTAAACCTGACTGTGATGCTCTCGAAAGTAGGTATATTATTGAGGTAATATATTGATTAGAATACTGACTATGATAGTTTCAATACCAATCATATTATTGAGATAACAAAAGTACTTAAACATGATGATGACGATCTCGATAGCAGGTGTGCATAGACCTTGTGAGTACCCCCATAGGTCCCAACTGTGAAAGTTTTGGTAGAAGGTGTTTACAATATAGTGTATACATGCATCATGATTATGTATGCATTTCGTTGCACTTACTTTGGTTTGTTTCTTATTTGGATTGTAGGCCCGCTCAATGACATGTACTTAATTGAGAATTGGTGTTATATTGAGATCACTTGATATTTGAATCATTAAATGAACTTGTCATTGCTACTTGATGATAATTGATATTATTCATGATTCATGACTACTAATTGAGATTTCTATTGATACTTGAGTTGAACTGATATTGTTGATTATTTTGAGGTGATTATTATTGTGATAAAGTTGGTAAATAGTTGTATCTTTTGAGGATATTTATTTCCATATATATCTTGTTATGTATTGTTGGTTGGGCTATTGTATATACATTATTTGTTGGTTGTCGTATCGGAGGATTATTGGATATTAGGAGTAGTCACTAGTTCTTTATATTTAGATCAACTGAGGATGCTACTGAGTGTTATTGTTTCATACTCACCCTTGCCTTTTCTGCACTTCTATGAAAGTGGTATAGCATATCGTAGTTGATCTCTTATTATTATTTCTAGGATCGTATTTTGGAAAATCTAGAGGTAGTTGTTTCTCGTTTGCAGCCTCCAAAGTCCCATTTTTATTATCTCAATGTCTTTACCTTTCTTGAAAGACTTGTTGAGACTTTAGAAAAAGCTTTGTATATAACTTAGTGGATATGTATAATAGTTACCTGGTTTTGGGGTATAGTAGATGACTTTTGCATGGGAAAAGTATAGGTAGGACACAAAAATACACAACTAAAAAGAACTCTAAAAACCTGATATCATGAGTGTAGAGCATCTATATATAGAAAGTAAAGAATACAACCCACGACAGGGCAAAACCACAAATAGCTATCCAGGACCCGACTAGGATAAATCTAGTACTTGAAGGAAAACCGAAAAGCAAGGATACCAACTACTCACCAAAATCTCCTGGAGTCTGACCAACTATCTCGCATGATCACGTATGCTCTACTGGATCGTACTAGGATCTTCATTACAAAGATATGTAGAATTCTAGCATGAGTACTAAAATAACAACTACCCAGTAGGCATTATAGGCCAACCAAGAAAAATAAGCATAAGCAAGGTAAAGAGTGATCAGCAGCAAAAGTACAATGGCACATAATGTACAACAGAGTAACATAACTACATTAATAGCTAGAAAGTGCAGTGAAGGATTAGCTACCAGTGGATGCAGTACCAGCTAACAAGTATAAAGGAGGGTGACTATCAGAGTATAACCCAAAAAACCTGGGCCACAAGCAACTCATGACCAAACGTGACACATACCTAGAGCTCCAACTTGCCAATATAAGGAAAGATCAATAAGAAAATGCAAAACCATCAACAAGCTAAGCCAACAGCAACTACAGTAAGTGCATGAATAGTCCTAATCAAAGACAGAATGGAATAAATAAAGTATACTAGAAAATAAACACGGTTGGCATCCCATCCTACTG
>JBDJHY010285454.1:0-10146 GCA_039654485.1 Withania somnifera
ATGTTCTTTTTCCCTCTATCCTTTGTTTTGGTTAGGATGAGAAGGAACAGATTCACTATACAAAGCGCAAAACAGGGCGGTTCTCTTTACAGAAATGAAACATAGAGGGAGGAGAATTCTGTTGAGTTAAAATGAAGAATATTTCCCTAGTGTCAGCTAAACTAAACCTTTCTCTTAAAAAAGTAAGAAAATAAAAAATGAAAAAAAATACTAGACCTTGTAAGTTATATCTGGCATGCGCTGCACATGGAAATAACAAACATAGATTTTTATACTTGAAATTTGGTCTTCTGGCACAAATAATAGTGCAGCAATTACAATGTTAATTAAAAAGAAACAACAGAAACCTTATACATCCGAAGTTAATCAGTTACAAACGGAATGCTTGTGTACTTGCGAGCCGGAAATAAACTTGACAAATAAGCAGGAGCCCGAACTGAACAATGAAAAAAGGCAATCTCAAGAATGCAATAAGAACCAAGTGTATGGCAAAGCCAAAGGGAGAAGAAATATAGATCTAAAATAATTAATTGAAAGTGCTCACTCTCAACAAATATCTATAGATCTAATTTAATATCAAATATAACTCATAACGATTTAAAATGGAGACAAGTTGCCACTCGTCAACAAAGATATTTTTCTCACATGTGTAACTTTTAAATAGATCAAGCAAGCAAGAATATCAAGCAAACACAAAGAGCACATTGTCAATCTGAATCTAAAATAAATAAACAGAAAAGGGCCAAAAATACCACTCAATTATTTGAAATGGAGCAAAAATACCCTCTGTTAATTTTTTGGATCAAAAATACTCCTCCGTCCAACTATTGGGGTCAAAACTATCCCTCCACTTAACGGAATGTCAATAGGACACCTATGTGGAAAAAAACTCCTATGTAGCTTGTCCACATCATCGTCCAACTAAACAACAAGTCCACATAGCCATACAACTAATATAAACCTCACTCATTACTTAATACCCGATCCACCTCTATTTGTACATCACATGGCAGATCTCTTCTGTACATCTGCTTCATAATAAGCAAAGGCAGCATCTAAAGCCTGAGGAAAAAGGCATGTTTCCATTGAGATTCAAAATAATTGAACTCCTTAGTACGCACTCTTTTTTGATTAAAAGAAGATCAGGACATCTTCCATCATGCGAATGGCAAAATGATAGAAGCTCGAGACAAAATAACATAACCGTATTCAATATTCATGTAATTTTTCTGCTGCTAGAGTACTCTTTTGAACTCTACTACTATTAGTGTCCTGAAGCCAGAAATAAACCTGAAGCATTGGCTGTACAAGAAGGGAAACCTGATGTCTGATATCCAATTGCACAGATTCCTTGATCTCCTGAAAGTCGAAAGAAAATTTGAAAGCTTAACATCACCTAAGAAACAACTCCTCAAGTCTAATATACGTAAAGATTGCAAGAAATAAACAATTATCAAACTGCACATATAGAGTTGGCTGGCCAGGGAAGCAATCTGACACCCTGTATCAGTCCTATCACCGAAAATTTCCCTAACCAGCAAGCAACTGGTTAGGTTTGCGATGTCTTTTATTATTTGGGACCGGTGTAAATAGAGGCAGGTCGGATATTAAGTAATGAGTGAGGTTTATATTAGTTGTATGACCATGTGGTCTGGTAGCTGGTTGGACGATGGCGTGGACAAGCCACGTGGGAGTTTTTTTCCACATAAGCTTCCTAATGACATTCCGTTAAGTGGAGGGGTGGTTTTGACCGCAATAGTTGGATGGAGAGATATTTTTGAGCCAACAAACTGAGGGAAAGTATTTTTGCTCCATTTCATAGTTAAGGGGTATTTTTGGCCATTTTCCGATAAATAAATGAAAGTGTTCTTATGAACAATAGGTGTAAAAACAAAAGAAGACTAATAGTAGTTGTGTGATAAAAGATCCAACATTATTGGTCCTTATTGCAATGATGACTGAGTATGCAACTGCGAACCAAAAAGAACCTTGTAGAAGCAAGGGCTGTCATCTCTATTGATGCTATTTGCTGTACTGATCATTCTCACCATTTCGTTTGTCAATTCTAGTGAATGAAGTTACACAATATGAAGTCTTGAATATAGCCACAATGGGATTAACACAATTTCTAAGTAATTAATTAACTTGATCAGTGTTTTGGACCGCAATAGGCGATAATGATCTGCCTCGCCATGCGGCGTTTTTCGAAGTGAGTCGTTAATTCATACAAAAAATTAAAATATTTAATTACATATATAAATAATTAAAATCACAAAGCAATTAAATATTTCTATTCAAAAACTAAAATTAAATAATAGAGTGCCGAAAATAATTACAACATAATTAATATCTTAATTATTATATTACTAAATGGGCAGAATTTCTTTTAAAAATTGGGCAGAACCTCCCTAGGCAAACAGATGTACATAACAGAGGAACGAGGATAGAAAAAACATAGGAATGAGAAGAATGAAGAAGAACTGAAGAAGATGAAACTGAAAGAGATGAGCTGATGAAGAGGAGAAAAACGTACTTGAACTGATCACTGAAGAGGTGAGGAAGAACTAAAATCTGAACTATAAAGAAGAGAAAAAAGGGTCACTAAAGCTGAAGTTACTGAAGGCCCAATTTTGTGTTAAAATACAAATAAAACTCTAATATTGTCTTTTCTTTAAAGCGCTCTCTTTTTAAGAAAATAAAGAAAAGGCAACGCCATTGTCTCCATCGCCTCCCTCGCCTCTGTCGCCTTTCTATCGCCTTTTGAAGATTGCCTTGCCTTACAAGAAAATGGCGAGAAGCCATCGCCTTGCCTCGCTTTCCCCAAAAGAGATAAAGCACTCTCCTTTCACCTTTCATAGCAATTTTGTATTAAATGGTCCAGATTTTTATACATCTGCTTTCTGGATTTCATCATTTAACTGAATGAGATTTTCTTTTTTACCTCCTATATTTATTCCAATGGTTTCTGGTGCACAAATTGTGAGTTGCAAAGCAAATGATTTCCATTCATATTCTATATGAGGGCACTAATTATTTTAAGGTGGAGCTAGGATTAAAGTTTATGTGCTCAGGATGAGTTATTGAATTCTAAATTAATAATGTATACATGTTAAATGAATTTCTTAAGACAGAAGTCAAAATAATGTTGAACTCTAGGTGAATCTGTTCTCTGGATAAGTTTTCTAGACATTTTATACATCGTTTTCAAAATAAAATCAACATTACTACATCTCTTACAATGCTATAGACAAAGAATTGTAAGTTTCATTTCAGCTGCAACATACATGAGTTAAAGAGCTCACTCTAACTACTCATACAGAAATGGGAAAATGAAACAAGGTTGTCCTTGTAAAGCAGCGACAGAGTTCAGATTTCTACACAATAACATCAAATTGGAGCAGTTCAAAACTAAGAATTAATCATCTTTATGCAGCAAGCTTATACGTGATTCTGAAGGATCATCTGAAACAGAAACCTTCAGTTCTCGATTGACAAGCTGAGAAACACAGACATGTCCTTAAGTTTGTTATCACTCACAAACTGTTTCCATCCTCCACAGAAAGCATGATATCCTTTATGTGTTATCCAATTCACTTTCCATTCTTTTCCTTCTGAAATACAGAGGACAACTCTTTTTTACTGATTTTGAAAGCTGTTCACAGAAGGATTTTGGAATTGCATTAGAAGTATTAAGTATTTGATTACATACATTGTACACATTTCATAGCTTACTGGTCACAGAAACTAATAAGCATGAAACACACCATATTAGTCAACTGCATTAGAAGGTCCTGTGCTTTCTCAATTTCTTGGAGTTTCATGTTCTGAGGGAGCATAACATATTAGTCCAATTGCATATTAAAACGGGTCTTCTGCGAGGGAATATTTGGTCGCTGAAAGTCTAAATTTGATCACTGCTAGTCCATTTTATGTCAACTTTCAACAACAGCTGGAAGAATTGGAATGGTATGAGTTAAATCATCACACCTGTGCCATTTTCACCGTTTGCCCAGAGTCTGTTTAGCAAATTTGGAACTGTAAGGGTATTTTGCTGGCCCTTTACGCTTCCTGCCTCCATCACATATTGAAGCTTGTCGATTTTTTCCCATGGTTGTTCACTTCACTTCTCTCTCCAGTTGGCCAGTCCTTTGCTGAAAATTCTTAATGCAAATTGTAGAGCACCATCGTACCTAAACTAGAGAATTCCCCATCTTCTAGTTGTTTTTTTTTTCTGAAATTTCTTTCAACCCTTGTGTATAAGCAAACCATCTTCATCACACTGCATTTTCGCATTCCAAGGACCTCCAGAAAGACACTTCAGGGTGGCTTTATGAGGTGATTCTTCTGATATATGCTTAAGAAAATGGGCTGCCGTTCTCTACAAATTAAGAGTCCCCAAAAAAGGAAAAAAACATCAAGGTCATATAAAGTCTGGCTTTAAGGAGCTCAGGGGCTAGAGCGCGTTACAGGAATGCAATAACTTTGACGCTGACCCTGTATTTATATTGAGAATTGAGAAACATGTTAAATAATATAAAACAACATTTACTGGAAACCTAGTAATAAAGTAGGCTCTTGGTCCAACCGCAAAAAAAAACCTACTTAGTATGTGTTCGGTATGGATGAAAATATTTATTATTTTTTAAAAAAATAAGTGAAATTTTTATTTATTTTTTGTATTTGGCATGAAAAAAAAAATAATATACCTAAAATTATTGTATATATTTAATATAAAATAATGAGAATAGATAATAAGATGAATATTTTGGTAGGAAAGGTAAAGGGAAAGGGAAAGGGCGGGGTGGGTGATTGTACTTGTGAGAGTGAGATGAGACAATGCCACTTGTTTTTCCTATTTTTGTTAAGGAAGTTATTTTCCTTATTTTTAACGATTTTGTTTTTCTAAACAATTTTTTTTCAAAATTTTGAAACAAATAAACATGACAAAATAGGAAAATATTTTTCAAAAAATCTTTTTCTTCACACCGAGCACACCCTTTCGGAAAATCTTTTCCACCTCGGTCTCTAACCCTTTAAGAGGTGTATCTAGAATTGAAGTTTTGGATATCCATAAATCTCAAATTAATTTATAGTCATTCAACGTTGGAAATTGCACTATAAAACCACACATTTATTTCTTTTGGGACTACAATATCACTCACTTTCACTATTTTCTTAAAATATATACTTCACACTATAAAGACATCATTCTCTCTCTTATTTGAAAGCCATGTCATTTTTGTTATTTTACAATCATTTTTTAATTCATTTAAAGCAACCCAAATCATTTACCTGGGTCTCTCTATAAATTTGCTAGATGTTGTTACAATAATTTATACATTTCAATTAATAGATGTTGATGAAGAATTTAAAATTAAAAATTCTTTTAGATACTTTCTGTAATGACTTGAAAAATTAGGCTTGGGTAATTTAAATAGCTGATTAAAAAAGAAAAACCTAACTAAGCCTACCAAGTTACGTCGCCCTTAAGATATAAAACCACCTCCTTACATATACCTCCCAATCCATCTCCTTAATCATTTATAAATAGAACTAAAAAGAAGAGGAAACAAGAAGCAGGGAAGGAAGGAAAAAAAAATCACAGAAAAGAGAAAAATAACCATTATAAAAACCTAGTTCCTCGTTCTACTCTACAACCCACTTCCTCAACCGGTCTGAAAGATAGATGATACAAACCCTTTAGAAGGGAACCTAGCTAACGAGGTAGTCAGACGACATAGTATATCTGTAGTATCAGAGTATATACTCACTATTGGCATAGGATTCTCCTAATAAATAACAGAGTGCTTGTTCATCAACTCAATATAATTTTCATACATGAACCTCTGTATTGATTAGTAAATTATGATCCATCTCTTATAAACTACATGATTTCTTATAGATGCTTGTCCAAGTAAAAAGCTACAGTTGATGTTATTACTCACTCAGTTAGTGTGACTGAGCCCGTCTCCCTTTCTTTTTCTCTAACAGATAATATAGTTGAGGCCGACCCTTCAACTTTACAAAGTGATAGGCAGAGCCAATGCCGGATCTAATAAGCCCTGCACGTGCTTGTGGTGGGTTATCATTTTTCTAGCCTGATGTAGTATTTAGTTTAGTAAAATCTTAGAGTCGTGCTCCTTGATTCAGTCTTGTATAATTGATTTTGGCTTGTATTAGTAAAGGTACAACTTGAAACTTTTAAGATTTTGTGAGAATTACTAACTTTCATTTTTAATGTCCTCTTAGACTAAACATGTTGGTTTCGTAGTATGCGGGTGTTGGTTTGCTGAATATTGGCAGGTTTAAATTTGTGGATTGCTCCCGATATAGTGAAAATTCTGTGGAAGTTTTAACGTGAGCATGGTGTAGGCTTACTCAGTAGGCCTAGCTTACTGAGTGTCGGTCATGGCCTAGGCGGGTCGTGACACTTTCACTAGTCCGGTACATAATCTTCTATATGAGAATTTATTGTACTTCAGTTTTTATAGAAAAAAAATATTTTTCTAGATTTCCTGAAGCTAATCAAGAAGAAAAACTAGATTTAGTAACAAAATTTTACCACTGGCTTACCAAAATATATGCACAAAAAAATTTGATCTTCAAAATAACAAATCATGGCATTAGTACTTCAAAGAAACATGTCAAAACTTACTATAGTTTTACACAGTGTTATGAAAGACGAGCGTCTTGTTACCTTTGATGAGGGGCGAGGTCGTCTCACCATTTTCTGGCAAGGCAAGAAAACCAATCTTCAAAAGGCGATAGAGGTGAGGTGAGGCAATAGCGACAATGTCGTCGCCTTTTCTTTATCTTTTTTTAAAAAAAGGTTTTTAAACGTAAAAAAACAATATCAGGGTTTATTTGTATTTTATTCAAAATTATGACTTCAACCTCCTCAGACTTCAACGACTCTTCTTTCTCTTCTTGAGATTCAGATTTCATTTCTTCTACTTCACCTTTTCGATGATCAGTTCAGGTTCAGGACCTTTCATTCAGGTACAATTTTTATTCCTTTTCTTTCGGTTTCATCTTCTTCTTTCTTCTTCTCTTTTTCAGTTTTCACTCTTCTCCTTCCTTAGTTTTTCTATCCTCATTCCTGTGTTTTGTACCACTTTTTTGCCTGGACTGACTTCGTCCAATTTTTTAAAAGAAATTCTGCCCATTTAGTTATATATTATCTATTTTTAATTTTTAAATTGAAATATTTTATTGTTATTGATATTATTATTATTTATATATATAATTAAATATTTAAATTTTTGGTATTAATTAGCATCTCATTTCAAAAAGGCGAGCTCCTCGCCCTTCGCCTCTCCATACCTTGTCATCTTTCGCCATTCAAAATGTTGATTTTACAGCTAAAATAATGTTTATAGGCAACACCATTATAGCATACTATAATACGACCTTAGAGATTTTAGCAAAAGAAGACAAACATAATTTATCTATAGAAGTGCTTCGCATAACTAACAAAAAACTTATTTCAGGACTTCTAATTTAAAAATTGTTAGAATTTATAATTGCTATTGGTATTAGTATTCTTGCTATAAAATTTCCTACTTTTATGACAATATATATATATATATATATATATATATTTCGTATAATTTTTTTTCTCTTTCTTGTTTTGAATTCCTATAAATATATTATTTATTGTAGAAGTTCATAATTTTATAATAAAATTAAATAACTAAGAAACCTTTTTACATAGCAATTAAATAAAAATTTGGATTGATTTAAATGGATTATAAATATATTGTAAAAAAATAGAACTGACATGATTTTCATATAGAAAAGAGAAGAACGTTCTTATAGTGCTAAGTATATTGTGAGGAAAATAATTAAAATTGGATGATAGTCTAGAAAAACAAAAATAGATTCAAAAGGAAATTTTCCAAACACAGGTGACAGATAGTTCAGAAGAATTACTCCATTAACTTTAAGAAAAGAAGATATAATTTGAGATTTATGAATATCCCTAAACTTCAATTCTGGATACACCTCTAAAGGGGCCAGGGGCTAGAGACAGAGCCAGATAAAGAATTTAGACTAAATTTGTTTGAGGTTCTCATGAATTTCTTGGTATATGAGTTCAAAACTTAATATTTATGCTACTTTCAAAAGCTTAATATTTATGCTACTCTCAAAAGCTTTGCACGTACACATAAGTATGTTTTAGAGTGAAAATTTGGGTTCCCAAACGCTCTAAGTCCGTCTTATGTTGCGGTGGGGTGTCTAAACTCTTCGGTTATGCATATTAAACAAGTCCTCTTGGATATTAAATGTGCCTATCATAATTTAGGAAAAAAATCATAAAATGACCAATAATAAATATATATTATAAAATAACAGTTTAAAAACTTATTATAATTTCATAGACCAATTCAAATTTGGCCATAAGTATAAAGTATTTTTTATATACCGTATTGTATATTGTTAACGTACAAAACAATTTTTTTATTTTCAGCAATTTTCTTCTTTCTCTTTATTTTGTACATATAAATTTATTATATATTCATACATATATATTTGTATAATTAAGTATATTACTATCTATATTATATTAAAAATATGAAAATTCTTAGAAAAATAATTTGAACCTTTTGCTCTTCATAAAAGAATCTTTTCACCTTTTTAAAAAAAATTATATTATTATTATTATTATTATTATTATTATTATTATTATTATACCTAAAGTAAAGGAGTTCTAAAACATATGATAAAAAAATATTTTTAAATTCAAAAAACCTAACATATATAGTAAAAGCTATAGGAAACTAGTAATTAAATAATCGTATGGCAAGAGAATCAGAGTCCTAACTTTTTAAAAATATTTCTTATAAAGGTATAATTTTATTTACTTATAGTAACCCTATTTGTAATAGTTTTACCAAAAAAAATGTGTAGGCCTTATTAGTAGTCCATTTTTAGGAGTCGTTTCTAAACTATTAATTTTAGGAGTTTTTTTAAGGAAAAGAAAGCAATTTTTTTTTCTTTCACATGTGTCCTTTTTAGGTAAAAATATTTTTCACAATTTAATTGATTTGTAACTTCTTTAGATTTAGTTATTTGATTTAGGTAAGAAAACATAATATTTAGTACTTATAAATTAATTAGAATTATACTTTTTATAAGAAAGTATTTTTATAATTTTTTTGGTGATATTTTGGATCAAAATTTACAACAAATATTCTTCTGTTGAATAATATAAAAAATTCTCAATGCTAAAAATGAAAATTGCTAAAAGTAGAAATTTTCTAAAATAGGAAATTAGGCTAAAAAATTCAGCCCACTTCTTACATATTTATAGTCACCATGTTGGTTGACACATGACATTACAAGCCATTAGTCACCAACCATGGTGACTTGGTTGCCATGTGGCTAAACATAAGACTTAGTCACTAAAGTCTTGTATTTAGCCACTATACAAATATACTTACAACACTCCCCGTTGGCTATTCATGCGGAAGAAAAACCACACATGATTATCCATAATACGCATTACTTGCTGCCTCATTAAAAATCTTACCAAAAAAACCAATGGGATAAAAATCATGGTTAAGGGAAAAAGAGTACAACGCATATTCTTACTCCCTCTGATGAAGACCGTGATTCAAGCGATTAAGTCTTCGCATCCCAATCCTATGCACCATCTTCTCAAAAGTTGACATTGGTAGAGACTTAGTGAATAGATCTGCTGGATTATCACTTGAACGGACTTGTTGCACATCAATATCATCCTTTTTCTGAAGATCATGCGTAAAGAACAACTTTAGTAATATGTGCTTCATTCGGTCTTTTTTGATGAAACGTCATTTCAATTGGGCTATGCATACAACATTGTCTTTATACAGGACTGTGAGTGCCTTGATATCATCCTTCAGGCCGCATCTTTCCTTGATGGAATGTATCATCGAATTCAATCACTCACATTCTCTACTTGCTTCATTTTAGCGATCATCTCAGCATAATTTTAAGAAGTAGCAATGAAATACTTCTTCCTATCTTGCCATGATATGACAGTACCTCTAAATGTGAAGACATAGCTTGTCTGAGATCGGTCTGATAGAGAACCTGCATCTGCATGACCGACAAGATCTGGACAATAGCCGATAGAGTAAAATAGAACCATATCAATAGTAC
>JBDJHY010285465.1:0-10146 GCA_039654485.1 Withania somnifera
TTATCTAATAAACTAAGATGAGAACAAAGTATTTGATGTACCCACTTCTGAAATGGTAGTGTGAATACCCTATCAACCAAAGTTTGAGAATTGTTGATGTCTTATCTCTATGATAATGAATGTATGCAGTTCCCATTTTGTAACCAACACTAATGTGGTGGTAGTTGATCAATTTGTGGCTTTCAGTGTCTCTTCCTTTATGTTTAAATATAGTCGTCTTGAGTTTGCATGATGTTGAATATTTTAGCTCAGTGTCTCCTCCAAAGAAGTAGTAGTGTTGGCAAAGAACTGCCCTCAAGATTGGCAAATGGAACTGCCAGCAATTTCTCATAGGCATGTGCATTGTTGAATATATGTAATGTTGTGTGCCATATGTATTGATGGATATATGGCCCCCAAAAGGCTGGTACCATTCAGTGTTGATAGTCCAACGATATCTCCTCAATAAGTAGCTCATATGATCAGTTTTGGTTCTGGTTCCTGCAAAAAAAAACCAAAGTTAGTTAAACACTGCACTATATTCTCCTCCCAAAGGGTTCGAATATAGTACAAACTTCTATCCATATATTTCTTCTTGCTCCTCTTGTTTATTATCACTCCATTTCCATAACCTTCTGCACACAAAACTACCTTTAATAGTGGTACATACACATGTGATTGCATGAAGCAAACCCTTATCTTCATCTTATGACTTGAATTCTCAAATATGGGCATTGCATCTTTTCACTATTTATAATTTTTCTTCCCTTTGTGTCCAACTCTTTGAATGAGTGCACCATGATCTCACATTGATCAATTGCATAATTTGCCAAGTAATCTGCCAGCTGATTGCCTTCCATAAGGACATGATGCAATTCTATATTTAAAACTTGAAATAACTCCCCTATTTCTTCCACTTCTGCAGCTATACTCCAAGGTGGCTTCCAAGTACCTTCAATAACCATTTTTAGAAACAAAGAGTTTATTTCCAATATTAGGTTCAACACTTTGTTCTCTACATAGTATCTAGAAGCTTTTAGGATTGCCACTGCCTCAGCCACTATGTTTGTGCCCTCACTTAATCTCTTGGCTTCTGCATACATCAAGTCTCCCTTTGAATCTCTAATGCAAAATGCATAAGAACTTATGCCTGGATTGCCTCTTAAGTCACCATCTGTGTTACATTTTAACCAATTATCAGGTGGCAACTTCCAAAGTACCTGGATAACTTTCAATCTTGGCACAAAGTTCTCCATTACTTTGATTAAATCAGGCCACCTATGTGGTATTTTATGTGATCTTCAGTCTTAGTTGTTGAAAATTATTTTCCTTTTCAAAAATTTTGAGATCCTCTCAAATATTCTTCCCCAGTTTTCACAATAAAAAAAAATAAAACCTTACAAGAATATGACCAAACCAATGTGACGCCTACGTATCTCATTGAATCAGGAATCTGGTCAAACATAGTTCTGACTTGCGACAAGAAAATTAAAAATTGAACCAAATAACAATTAACATCCCCCCCCCCCAAAAAAAAATATAAAATAGACACTTTCGAGTTTTACTTCAAAAGAATAAACTATGTTTAAAGAATAACATAAATATAAAACAAAAATCAAATAAATATCAATAAAGAAAATCATGTAACCATTAATTTATAAGCAATTTACAATGCGTCCTGATATACATGTGATCTTCTTGTGCCAAAGGTAAGCCTAACAAATTGAAGGATATGTATTCCATTTGTAAGATGATCTATTTCCCTAAAAGTATATTATGTACAAATTAATGATAACTTGAATTGGGATACAATATAAGGAAAAGCGATATACAAATAAATAACAGTCCCATGCAACAAAACATCCCTAAACTAAACGGCCTTGGTAGTTCTTCGTCTTTGAACGCCTTGGACTTCTTGAACCTTTTAACGTCTATAGGATGATGATCTTATCTAACTATGATAAAATAAATTATCTAAAATAAAATCCCAACACCCGAGAGAATGATTCGCATAACTTCTCATCATATTCCTCAATTTAACACATAAGAATGATTTTCCATTTATTGACTCGTGGTCAATGGACCAAGGTGGTCCTCTAATGGGCTCGATACCCCTCGAATATTAGTGACCCAAAAAACTATCTGGGCTAGATTCCAGGACAATTACTGACTGCCTGATGAGCCAATTGTCTTTTCGTGAAATCTAGAAAAGCAATTAATTCTCAAAAAGAGTCAGTGGCCTTAGCGCATACCGTCATTTAAGAGATTTTACGAAAAAGTCGAGCCAAGTGGCGGAAAATATCATGAATGCAATGATAGTTATAATAATTTAAAATTTAAACACATAATTTATAAAAGATACAATAAAATACGCAATATTACAAATAAATAACATAATATACAAGATACGTATAAAATAACAAAGAATTATAAAATTTGAAAAAAATAAAAAAGCAAAACCTCCTAAATTAAAAAATATTTTGTAATGGTTAGAATCTTGAAAATCCCTTGCAGAGTCGCCATCTATTTGACCTCCCTAGTTTATCGAAAGGTACAGAACTTGGAACTCAATAAATAATTAATTAAATAATAAGAGTAAAAAAATTAAAAGTGAAATAAAAGTATTTAGAGAGTTTTCACTGAATTTTAGAAAAATTAGGAAATTATTTTATTAAAAGGTAATTTTGAAAACCTTTTATTTTTTAAAACCAGAGTCTAGGTAAGGGTTCAGGTTATTCTGAAGGAAAAGGGTTAGATATCCTTCAGAATTCACAAATGTGGTTTCGTGATGAAATTAGTTTTTCAACTGAGGAAGATATAAATATCATATAAACAAGTAAAATGAAGATAAAATATCAAAAGGTAAAGTAAAACAATAATCGAAACGACCTAATATTTTTCTATCGTTAACAAAATAAATAAATATAAATAAACAATATTTAAAGAGGTTTTAATTTCTTATTCAAATCTCTTCTTCGCAAAAGTAATTGCGGGTACCTGCAAAGACACTTAGTAAAAATATTAGTAATGGATAAATAATAAACAAAATAAATAAATAAAATAATAACCAATGTTAACATTCATCTTTTGTATATGAAAGTCTTGAAAATCGATGATATTTTCTTCATCGTCCAAGATAACAATCAACAACAACAACAACCATATGCACAGTATATTCCCATAAATTAAGGTTTGGGGATAGTAGAGTGTACGTAAATCATACCACTATCTCAGATGTAAGCTAGAGAGGTTGTTTCCCTAAGACCCTCAGTTTAGGACAAACAATAGTCCAGAAAATATATAATGCAAGAACAGAGAATAATAAGAAATAAAATAAAATAATAGCAAAACGTTATCCACTATCGATCATAATAAATATAGAGTTATTTAAAAATATATATCAAGAAGAATATTAACTTAGTATTTGACGAATACGCATTCCTTCAAATAAAACTTTTAGTTTACTTCAACAATTCCTAATTAATAGGTAAAGTTTTAAATAATATAAATTATATTGAATATTTATGTAAGATCTCAATTTTTTTGGGGTTTAAATTTTTTCCATAGGACTTTTAATTCATCATTTGAGTCCAACAAAAATTCTGATCCAAAAAATAGACTCGACCAAAAAAGAAAAAAGGAAACCTAATCTATCTATCAATCTCTCTATATGTGTGTGTGTGTATGTACATTAAGAGAAGAGTTCCAAGTACTCTTCCTAAAATATCATTGTCTCTGTCTAATGATGCTTCTGAAAGCTTGTTGGTGGAACTCCAAGCTTCATACTCTTCTTATTTGGATCATCTTCATGTTGGTTCCCAAGGTGGTGATGCTGGAGCTCTGTCTATCTTCTTCACTACTCTTTGGTGGGTATCTTTATTTTTCCTCTATCAATCCGTCTCTACCCTTATATCTTACCCATGTGTTGTTGGTTACAGGTGGTCGGGGTTCCAACCCCTAGGGACCGGATCTATTAAGGTTTCCCTCCTGGTAAGCATAAAATGGTCCCTTGCTTTTCTTTTTTACATGACCCATTCATCTACTTTTCACTCTTCTTTTAATGTTCAGGTTGATTTTAGCTAGTGTATCACTCATTTTATTATGTGTTAATCCCAAGCTAAGCACGACCACTTATTAGTTTTTTGGTAAACTTTTTGGTAGCTAGGGCTTCTAGATCTAGATAATACGTACACAACCCTTATGTCTTCTTCTGAACATACTCTGTTATTATTTTTATTATGTTGTTTTATATTTTTTATTAATGTTTCTTTGTATATCCTCTTATTGCCTTTATTCTGTGTGATATATGATGCATCTACCTCTACTAGCTCCTTGTTCAACATTGTGGAATGATCCTTCTTGTTTTGATTCTTAACATAGGGAATTGAATCTTGTCTGAATTTAAAATCCATTTTTCCTTTCTTGGTAGCTCGCTGAAGTAGTTGTATACATGTGTTTTCTGAGTTTCAATAGCCACATTATCTAAGACACTTGGCAAACTATTTATTTCTCTGAAAACATGAATACTTGTGTAGTTTAGATGATCAATAATCCTTCTAATTTCCTCAATTCTTTCCCCAAGTTCCCAAGGAAGTTTCCAATGCCCTAAAATGATATTCTTTAGACTGAGTGAATAAGTCTCAAGAATAACATTTTAGTATCATTTATCTTGGCATAAATCCAAAACCTTTATAATGGCCCTAGATTTAGCTTCCATCTTTAAATGCCCCTAGCTTTGGCATATATCAGATCTCCTTCCTAATTTCTTAGATAGAAACCAAGAGAACTCATTCCTAGATTTCCCCTACAAACACCACTGATATGCCATATTATGTAATTCTTGTCTGGTGGTATCCATGTTACACTATAATAGTGTAATTTGGGCTTTTAATTCCTTAGCTGGGTAATGATCTCCGTCCAACTTCTTGGTGATTTTTTGATCCAGGTATATAACATACTTATCATCTATTTGACTACTTCTTAAATATGTCTTATCAGTTTTTCCAAGATGGTAACCATATTTCTTAGTATTTCTTCCCTTCCACAGTTTTCAAATTATGATTGCGGGTATTTCTCACAAAACTACCTGTAATTGTCTTGGGGAATTTAACTTCCACTTGGTGATTATTAGTTGTTGTAGTTGCATTCCTTTCATGTTAATACTGGCAAAATTAGCAAAAAAAATCATAGCTTAGTAGCTATCGTGACTGTTAGTAAAAGGTGTGACTGGTCTCTTCTGCCTTTTTTTTTATAACACGAACATCTGGATACTATGTTAATTTTCATTTCCTTCAAATTTTCATCAATTGCAATCCTTTTGTTCCAATCCCTCCATATAAAGAAGTTGATTTTAAAAGGTATCCCTTTAGTACAGATCCTCTCACAATCTTCCCTCCTCTCTTGTCTATGCCTCAATAATTCCCATGCAACATTTTACTGTGAAAGTGTCTTGTGTATTACCCATCCACCATGGTGTATCATCTCCTCTTCCTTCCCTTGGAAGGCATATGCTTTCTATTATATCATCTGTCATTTCTTTTGAGATCCATCTCAAGAGCTTTTGTCTATTCCAAGTTTCTTCTGTTACATACTCCTTAACCTCCAGTTTCTCTTCATTAGCAGTTTCCCTTTCCACAGAGTATAATTCCCATTACTTGGTCCAATTATCAAATCAGAAGCTAGAGTTTCATAACTTGACTTGCCACTAAATATCATGCTCCACTTCTTCTCTTATTCGAATCATTTTTCTCCACACATGTGATGTACTTATTCTTTTTACCATTATAGGGTGAAACTTATTGCATTATTTATTCCACATGTAATAATCCATAAAGAGGAGTTAACGTTCTAAAGGTCCACTATAATTTTGCAAACAAAGCCTTGGAAACATAATGTAAAGATCTTAAACTCAGTTCTACCTCCTCCTTAGGATAACACAATTTGTCTCGGGATACCCAATGTTTATTTTTTGCTCAAGTAGTGTTGCCCTAAAAAACTTCCATAATCTTATATAACTGTTCTATGACAGCAGCAAGTGGATTCATAGAAAACAACAGATACACTACCATTGATTGTAATACATGAGCAATCAAGATGTATATCCCCAAAGAACTTACCAATCTATTTTTCCAAAAGTGAATTCTTTTCATGACTTTCTTTATCAGTACGTCAAAATGAAACTTATTCTTTCACCCATAAAAGACTGGACAACCCAGATAAGTAAATATAAAGTTACCCTACTGAATTTCTGTGATTCTCCTTGTCTGAAAGCACACTCCTGTAGGGACATTTATTATGCAGGTAGAACAAACTTTTATCCAAGTTTATCATTTGCCTTGAACCCTTCTCAAAATCCCTTAAGACCTTCATCTTTAACAAAATAGTATAGCTACATCAGCATATGACATATGATTAATGGTAGGACTTCACTTGGTCAGTACAAAACCTTTGAAATCTAGGTCACTATAAAGTTTGTTTAGGCTTCTTGAAATGACTTTTGTTGCTATAGTGAAAATTATTGGTGACAGAGGATCTCTTTGTTTTAAGCCTTTTAATAATAGAAACAAACCAAAAAAAATTTCATTCATTCATAATCACATAATACCAATTGTTTGAAACCAACCTAACATTCATATCAATGATTCTTTCTAAGAAACGAAATTTTCTAAGAACATTGATTGGGAATATCCAAGAGACCCTATCATAAGCCTAGCTATGTCCAACTTGACCACCATATTAAGAAGCTTATTCCTCTTGTTAATGTCCCTCATTATCTCTCTTGAAAGCAGTACATTCTCTGTCATACTCCTGCCTTTCACAAAACCTGTCTGATTTTGAGAGATAATTCCAGGTAGCACCTTCACCATTCTTTCATGCACATCTTTGAGATAATTGTATTAGCAAAGGTTCTCAACATTATGGGTTTAAAGTCTCCATCCACCACCTTTTACTTTGGTATGAGAACCAGATTAGTATGGGTGATATGCCTAGGAAACTTTTGTCCACAATAAAAGGCTTTCACCATGTTGTTAACCTCTTCTCCAATAATTTGCCAACAAGTCTTCAAGAAATGGCTAGAAAAACCATCTGGTCTACTAGAACTATCTCTATTTAATGATAAAACTACCCCTTTACCCTCCTCTTGCATAGGGATTCTTTCCATATCAACATTTTGTTCCTCTATAATCATCTCGTGAATGTTTTCCAACATAGAAAAATCTGAGGGGCATCTGATTATTTAAATTAAGAGTGGTGTTAATTATGTCTTGTTGCGTTGTCTTGATTTCATAAATATGTAACTTTCTTCTTCTTCCTCGAACATAAGAGTGAAAATATTTTATACTTGTGTACCCATCCTGAATCCATTTCATCCAAGCCTTGTGCTTTCAATGCTCCTTTTCAATATGTAAAAAAAATTCAGATCTACTTCCACTCTCTTCAATGCAACCCTTTTTTATTTTATTGGGTTAATTTCCACCTGGTCTTCCTTTGCTTTTACTATATCTTCTAATGTTTCCACATGTTGAAAAATGTTCCCAAAGTTCTTTTGCTCCATTGTGTTAGGCTTTCCTTCAACCTCTTCATTTTTACATGAACTGTAGTGAAAGGAGATACTGTGCAACTCTCTTTCCAGCTTTCCTCCATAATTTTCATGAACTCATGGCGTTTACTCCAGAAATTTAGGAACCTGAATGGTCTGTTAATTTTCTCATGTGTTGTATTACAGAGGACATGGAGTGGAGCATGATTAGATCCTTCCCTGATCAAATATTATACTTCACTTTCCTGCAATAGGTTCATAAAGACCTCATTACTAAACACCATGTCTAATCTCTTGATTATGTAGGCTTCCTCTATTCTCCCATTCAACTATACATATTTTCTCCTTATATATCTCAGTTCACTCAAACCACATGAATTGATGCACCATGAAAAGTCCTCTATTTCACTTTGTGTATTGTTAATCCCCCATATTTCTCTTCCTCAGCAAGGATTGTGTTGAAATATACTCCTACCAGCCAAGGGCATCGATTATTACAAGCAATAATCTCTATATGTTACCACAACTCCAATCTGTCTAATGCACTACACCTTGCATAAATTGCAGTCATTTTAAAAATGACATTGTTGGTTTTGTGTTTAAAATGGATTGTTATTTGTTAGGTTGTATCAAATATATACTATTTTTCCACTCTTTCTCCCAAAATATTAGGATTTTGTCTGAACGATTTTCTTTGCTTGTTGCTACCCAGTCTTCTCCTGTAACTATCTAGCTCTAATGGACATCGAAATAGTTTTAATAATATAATGAATGCTTATTTCTACCTCTTGTTCAGGTCCAGTAATCTCTCAAAAGAATTCTAGGATCTTACTAAACTGATGTTCCAAATCATATTTATCCATTTGCGCATGTCATCTTTGTGTAAAGGCCATTATTCCAATTTTATTGGATGTCGTTGAACTGAGTAAGATCCAAAATTTAATTCTTAATTGAAGTGAAAAATTCTTTATACAATTTTCATAAAAATTTAATACCAAAAAAAAAATTTCTAATAAAAAATTATTTTAAAAAGAGAAACCTTTTCCTAATAGAAAGCTATTTTATTTAGTACTAATACAACATTACATTTATACCCATTAGCCAATTTCTAGATGGAGGAAATTTTAACTAAAAAAAGTAAATAAATAAATTAATTTTTAGTGGATATTTTGGTCAACCAACATTGTTACTCACGCTTTTATATATAAATATAAATATAGATAATTAGATATGGATTATCATGGCAAATACTAACATATAATTTAAGATAAACATCATTTTGTCCACTGTGCATATTCATTTCAACTTCTCAAACCTAGAACTGCCTAGCCATTTAAGGATATTTTCCCATAAATTAAGAGTGTTGGAGCAAGCAAAGAACAACTTCACGAATATCTCGTCATCCTCCCATAGAAAGTACACTCAAGAGGCACTTGTATGCCAAACTTTTAAAGTCTATCCACTATTGCAAGTGGATCATCCAGAAAAAAATTAAATTTGAATCAAGCATGTATTTGAGTTTGCAATATAATACTCTTCCATAGTTCCATATATCTCTAGGATACATTATTTTTAATTTGATAACACCCTTTCTTTTTTAACTAATACAGTTGTTGATAGAAGGATTCTTGTAGTGAGATCATCTGAATCAGGGTATTCCTGAAAGCAATTATCTTTCTTACTACCTAAGTAGATGGGTGCAATGAGATTCGTACATGTGTAAGGCCAGAAACAACCCAACTTCTTATTAGTTGTACTAACTCTCATAATGAAGGGAGGAGATTAAATCGCATCAATGGCCTAAATCATTTCTTAATTGTAATTTCAATAAATATATTAATTACAGTTGGAGGAAGTTAGTTAGGAAATAAACGATCAACTCTTTCCCAAAATTTCTCTCTCTACCTAAACTCTTCTTCTTCTTCTTCTAATCCCTATTTGCCTAATTCTCAGGAACTTACTAGAAGCTCGAAGATTCAATAATGTCTGAATAGATGTGAACTTTATAGTTGTGTTGTAATAGATCAAATTATTGTACTGAATTGTCCAACTTGTAATTAATAAAAGTTCCAATTGTTTCTCAATTTTTCATAGCTAAAGTACATTACAAATTGGTATCAGAGAATTATCCTAGACCTACATTGACGATCACAGAAACTAGATCCAAATCCATGGAGGAAAGCATAAAAAACTGGACACACAGTTCTTAAGCCATGTCGTAGCAGCAAATCAAAAAGAAAAGTCCAAAGACGCAAAGATAAATGAGTTGGAAAGGAAGTTCGACAGGTTTTTGGAGAAGATGGTTCCACCAAAGGACATAATTTTAGGTACCCCATCAGTTAATGCGCATGTTGAAGGGTCTGGAGCTCAACTTAGGGAGATGGAGTTCAATATGCCACCTGCAGGAAGATAAAATCAGGTTAATACTCATCATTGATATGACTGTATTTTACATCACATATCAAAATTAAAACCCGAGAAATAAACCATGTTCTTGAGTAACAATACTGCCTTCTAATTCATTTAATGAGTATTTGCCAGGCTAAGTCTATATGAGGAAGTTTGGAGCAACTGTAATGAAACAGGGAAAATTTGTCATGATTAAGAGATGTTTTGCCTGTCACTAG
>JBDJHY010285486.1:0-10146 GCA_039654485.1 Withania somnifera
TTTGGCTATTTTATATGATCTATTTAAGAGTTTGAGATTGGAGAACACACACACGGTTCTTTATACAACTTTGTAGTTGTATCGGTCTGCCCATCAGTGTGGCAGTCTCATTTAAGAAACAGGCCAGCTGGATCTCCTTTGGTTACATAGGAGGTTTTTACACAGGCTTTTTATGATAGATATATTTTAGAGGGTGATAAAGGATAGTACATAGAGGCATGATTTATTCTACAGTATGATATGTTTACAGTTGAGTATGAGACCTATTTTTATGCTTTATCTATATATACAGGATCGTTTCTTATAGATCTAGGTGAGAGGGCTCATAGGATTGTACAAGTTTGACTTATACCCTCTGTGTAGCTACTTTTAGGGTGGATAGATAGGTATCATCCTTTTAGGATATGGTTAAGGACGCTAAAGAGGCTGAGCTGATAAAGATAAAGGAGTTCAAATGGATGACAGGTATGAGGCCCTGATCATCAGGTTATTATTTGGGTACCTCATCTTATGGTAGAGGTTCTTCCAAGAGGATAGGTTTATTTCACTAATAAAGGACTATTCAGACTATGATGTAGTCATTTGAGGGTGGTTATACCAGTTATGGTTCTTTCAGCCCCAGTTAGTGCAATGGCCCTTGGGGCCATTTTCGTGATTCATGTAATTTATATGAATTTAGAGCATTATTGTAACTTCCCTAAGATGCTTATGACTTGCTATGATTGGTAGGTTGGTTCCCTGGAAGTTTTATAGCTTAATTCCCTTATAATTATAGCTTCTTCGGGCCTTACATATCTTTAAAATTCCCTAATAGACTTTTGTCAATTTCATTAAGTCTGGAGTATTGTCTACATAAAGATCTGATTTATGGATTGCTAAAACTGGACTCCGTTTCAATCCCTTTTCTTTTAGAACTTTTTTAGAAAAGCTATCGAAAAAGGCAAATGATCGATTTATCATCCATTCGGTGGGTTTTGCATGTAAAGCTTCATTCCAAAGCTTTTAGACATTTTACTCTAATTTCCTCCATTACTACAGATCTTTGGAGATCCATTACTACAGATCTTTGAGGGTCTTTCTTAAAGATTTAATCAGTAGAAACTCATTACAGTAGTTCTACGATCATTTCTATCGGGTAATTATTTGATTTCTATATATTAAATAAACTTTCTAGACTTATATCTTCAATTCCTACCGTTAATTAGAGTCCTATTTTTTACCATATGATGTATGAGTTGTGCTCTACTTATTGGTATAAATATTTCCTTTTTTGAGCTATGAGGGTTTAAGGAACCATTTTTAGCTTGGATTTTGACCCCGCTATTTGTATAGCACTATGGGCCTTGTTTAACTCTTATTGACACATGGATTATGTTTTTTCTATCCTGACATGATTCCAAGCTTTGTACGTAATTTTTGGATGTTTAGGCACGCTTCTCAAGGATATCACCAAAATCCAAGTAGGCTATATTCGACTTTATTCAGACTGGGTATTAATGTATTATATGTATGGTAAAGTGCTATATTGGGGATGGGATTGCTTGTCGGGCCCCGATATGCTTATAGTTTCGGCCTATTTCCTACCTAACTGGCTTGTAGCTTAACTACTTACCTTGGGGCTACAATGCCCTACCTGCGTGTTTAATGCTGACTTTGGAACATAGTGTGGCTGGGGGAGGAGTAACACCTTTGATGCATATTTCTATAGATGACTCTGGACCATAGTGAGGTTGGGGAGGGGATTATACTAGTGAATAAAGGTTAGTAGCTATCCCTGTCTTTAGAGTTGATATAGGTAGGCTGATTATTTTATGTTCTACATGAGATATTATGTGTGATTAGGGCTGGTGTGTCCCCTTTGCGGCCATACATAGCCACATACGACTTTACCAATTACTTAGAATACCTATATGATGACATCATACCTAGCAAGGTATGATAATGCTGGATAGTTAGCTTACTTATTTGATGACATTGTACCTTGCCGGATACGGCTTTGCTTGGTATTTGGTAATCAAGTGTGTTGATATCATGCCCTATCCCAGTGCAATCTTAAGAGTGAGTTATTTTGGACTGAGTTATGATAGATCTGTGTCATTTCCTGTATGTGTGTACTTGGCCCTTAACAAGTGCCCTCTGGGCAGTTGTGACATGGTTTGCATGATTATTCTTTGCTCGTGACTGTAGTTGGGCTAGGGGAGGATATACCTTGTGACTAGGTCTTGAAAGTAATCCTATAGATCCTAGTTAGCGGCCTTAGACCAGTTTAGTCTATTGATTGATTCCGTGTAGCGAGCATGTATTAAATGTTTTAAAAGGTAACTTGATTTTGAAAGAGTAATTACTAGAAATTGGTGTTATATATATATACATACATATAAATATATATATATACGACTGGACTCATGAGAAGTATGGAGCTATTTTCTTATGCCATTTGAGGTTATTTTCTCACTATCACTGTGATTTCAGATGTCGCATGTACAACGGCAGTTGGGTCTTACTGAGATTGGATTTTTTCCCACATAGCCAAACTTATGTTCTACTGAGATATGATATACGGGCTAAGCCAAAGTTTTTATCTTTTATTCCTGATGACTGTGGCACTGTTTGGCTTTTACAAGGATTTTGTATGTGGGATTGGATCCCTCCACGGACCCTTCAACCTGGGTCGCCATGCCTGGGGTATGTTTCATAGCCATGGGAGAGGTATGTTGGGGTAGGTTGGGTAAGTATAAGAGGAAGTTTCCATGGTTTATCTTCTACGAATGTCATGTACCTAGGAGGGTGGGTACAACCACTATTTAGTTTTCAAGACCCCTTTGCATTACATCCTTATGCGTTGATTTGTACTCTTTCTTACCTACTGGGAGAGTACCTATTGGGTTATTTAGTTTCCATATTGTACCTACCGGTAGAATGGGGTACCATCTGGGTTTTTTTGATAGTAGACTTTGTTTGTTTGTTTCTATCTCTAGTAGGTACTATCTATACATTTGTTGTAATTGTTGTTAGCTTAGTTGATTGATGGTTTTGTACTCACTTGTTGGTCCTTCCTTGTATTGGTTAGATGGAGCTTCAGGTACGTGTCATGTTTGGTCATGATCTGTTTTTCACCCGAGTCTATGTACTGTACTTTGTTAGTGGCTTTCCATTATACCTGTTAGCAATAATATTAACACTGATCAATGTCCCTTCACTGCACTCACTAGCTGTCGTTGTAGTTGTCTTTCCCTATTGTACACTATGTGTCATTGCCTTATTCGCTTTTGATTGTCCTTTACCTTTCCTATGCTTACTATTTCCAAGTCGGCCTATGATGCCTAATGGGTACCCATTTTTTTTGGTACTCATGCTACACTTCTGTATCTTTTCCTTATGTAGGTTCTAGTATAGTTATAAGTATGGACACGATCGTGTGAATTATCTTGATGTTGTTCGAGAGATATGGTAAGCATTTGATGTTCATGCTGGCCAGTCTTCCTTCTAGCTCTATAGTTGTTCCGCTTGGAATCTAGATAGCTATTTTTTAGTTTTTCCCTATTGTAGGTTGTATTTTGTACCTTTTTGTATATAGATGCTCTGCTTGCATGATACCACATTCTGGGGAATCATTTCAGTTGTGTATTTTTGTTATATTTTTGTTCCTTCTCTTCATTTCCTTTCCTTTTTCTATTGTATACTTTGTACCGTCCCATTGCCACTTGCTGTGGGACAAGGTTAGGCTTTTCTACAGGTGAAATTTAGACGACATCAAAACTCAATTTTTTGGGTCGTGACAGTCAGTGTTCTCAATAGAGGTATTATTTAGGTTTATCTAGTTTGTCACAGCAACCTATGTCACTGAGGTCTTGTTTTACTGATGCAGATATGGTTCATTTGTAGAAGGCTTTCTTGTAGAGGAGGTAAGGAAGACTTTAATATAGTTCATATTATCAGGCTAGAACACCAGCGCCTCCTGCTAGGGGTAAAAGCAAAGCAAAGCCTAGTAAAGGTGGTTGTAGTGCTACAGTTCCTACTAGTGATGGTAGAGGAGTTACTCCATTTGGAAGCTGTAGAGGTCATTGCTATGCTTTCTTGAGTAGGCTAGTGGTATATAACTTCGATGCAGTGATTACAAGTATTATTTCAGTGTGCCATCAACCTGCATTTGTCTTATTTGATCCTATATCTACTTATTCATATGTGTCTACCTATTTTTTTTCTGGATTTGATATGATGAGTGATTCTCTACATGTGCTTTTACATGTTTCTACTCCTATGGGTGATTCTTTAGTGGTGGATCGTGTATACTGATCCTGTGTTGTTATTATGGTAGGGTATGATACTTAGGTAGACAGATTATTCTTGATATAGAAGATTTCAAAGTTATTCTGGGTATGGATTGGCTTTCTCTGCATCATGCAGTCTTAAATTGTTATGCCAAGATTGTTCGTTAGATATGCCTGGTATTTCAAAGGTGGAGTGGTGTTAAAACCTTTGCAAATGCAAGTGTACATAGTCATAGAAGTAATGAAGTGACTTTTTTTGAGAGCCAGGTTTCGAACCAAAGGAACTTGTCGTTTAAGTGTTCATTATACCACACTATTTCTCAGTTATTTATTTAAGCGATAGAGTATGAAGATATGGTGGATTTTTAGTAAAAACTAAACTAAACTAATGTAATAACTTGGGGTACAAACATTAATAAGGAGGATTTGAGGTTCAATACATACTCATAACAATGCATAATTATGATTTCTAGTTGATTATGTTACTTATCATTGTTATTGATATATGAGGTTGATAATATAGTGATAGTCTCTCAAGCATCTAACCGCTTCCAAATTAATGACATAACTACATCATTAAGGATAGTCCAGTTAATTCTGGTTCATTATGTTATCCTCTCATTTTGTAACTACGTGGAACTATCTAGGTATATCTCTATCCTAGATGGTAATTACTCTTAAATCTCTCTTAAGATGTGATACACACTCCCTATGTTCCATGTTTAACTCCCTATCCGTCTCTCAAGTTCAAGGGTAGCATATAGATTTATCCTAAAGGTCATGAAGCTTTAGAATAGTAATTTTAAAACATAACAATAACCAAGTATGATAAACAGGATATAAACCAGTTAGAAATCAAACAATACAATAATATTTGTAGTCTTAAACCAAGAAGAATAGTTTCTTAGATTCTCATAGCTTATATGAGTAAAAGCTAAGATAATATGAACTACAATACAAGAACCTTCTTTATAGCCTCCTTGGATGTGATTTTATCTAAAGCATTGAATGTTTTGTGTGATATTTCATTTGGTTTAGTGTTTTATTGTTATATATTGATAGATATCGCCTTTTATGCATGTTTAGGTGCTTATATAGGCTCCAATTAGTGTCCAAAAAGTCCCATAAGGATTAGGAATAAGTCCCATAAGTTTTCCAACTCCTACTAGATCTAGAACCCACTTTTTACGCCATTTTTCGAGAGTCTAAAGCATGAGGTTCATTTAGTGAAGGGAATTTCATGTCATCTAGGTTATGGTGAAGTAAAAAAGTGACCCCTTTGAGTAACGCTCGCGGATGAAGGTTAACTTGAAAGGGAAGGGTACAATGCAAGCTTTTTATCCAAGACAAGGCAATTTCATCCTCGAATAACTATTTACTCTCGTGCTCATCAAGAAAGATGTTAACATCACTAACTGAAAAAAGACATTTGTAATGACCCTGAAAGTCATTTTTGATATTTTTCTTAAAATTACTATTTTACCCTTCTTGAGAGTTTCCCTGAGTTATATTTTTTCCATTTGTGGGGTTGGTTTTGAAATCAAAGCTAAAATTGCAAACTTCAAGAATTTTTCAGGTTTTGGAAGTATTTATATAGAAATAGGTGACAGTGGACCTTATTTGGAGTTTTGAGTCTCAAAATGGAATATCGTTAGTTCCATCAACTCTGGAATGTTGAATTTAGTCTAGGAGGATTTCATTTTAAAATTCTTGGTTTTGTATTGATTTTAGCTCATTTGATAGGATAAAGTTGAGTTTTATGGCAAAAGTTTGACTTTGATCAAAATTTGATCATTATATGCTCGTATTCAAATTTTGTTGGTTCTGTGGATTTTGGAGGTCTTTTTGGTTTAGGAGAAGGTTAGAAATTATTTTTGAAAGTTCCATGGTCAAACTCATCTTTGTGAATAAAGTTTTTTATTTTGAGTAACCTTGGCATGTATTAGGTCAAGGAGACCTCAAATTTGTATTTTAATGGTTCCTTAAGTCTATAATGTCGAATGTAGTGAGGTAGCATAAATGGATTGCACTAACGAGGTTCCAAACGAATCCTGAGGGTCCATCAGAGACTAGTTTCATCTTTGGTTTCTTATCTGCCACAGTTGTTGTTGCATACCCAGTTTTTTCATCGCGATTGCATCACCTATTATCGAGATTATATAGACTTATGACCTAGACCTTCGCGATCATGTGGACAACTGGTCATGATCATGTAGAGTAAGCGGGCCAGTAAGTCAATGATTAGATCACTATTCACAAGCCCACTTCTCATTTTCACCACTTTTGACTTAGAGAGCTCACTTGAGGTATTTTTTGAAGGATAGTTTTCGAGGTGAAAAATTTGGGTAAGTTCTGAAAACTTTTAGTCTTTGATTACCCATTAATTATTCCTCAATTTTAACATCACATTTGTTGATTTCAAGGTATAAAATTTAAGGATTTTTGAGAAAAAAATTTGACATTATATATTTGAGTTTTGAGGGTCAATTACTATCTTGTTTTTTTTTATAAAATTTCATACTTATAATCCTTGAAAGATGAAATTTTTATTTCAACAAAAATTTCAGAAATCCCCTTAACCCTCGGTTTTTTGCTTTTGGGGGGCTATTTTAGACCCGATTTTGAAAATTTTAATTTGTGTATCAAAATTCATATTTTATTAGTATTAGGTGGTATTTTATTAGATACTATTGATTTGGAGGCTTGCGCAAAGGTAAGGCCCCGGCTTGATTGGTTTTTCTCGATCTAAGGCAAGTAGAGTCTTGACCTTATTACAACGCGTGGTAGGATCTTTGTTATTTGTTATTCACTTGTAATTGGGAATAATGGGGATTATTTAGGGGTTTCATATATGTGAAGATATGAGTATTTATCAGGACACCAGAGTCAAGCATACGGGATTAAAATAAAGGATTTAAATAATGTTAATGATTTTGTTTACCTATCCCCTATTAATTTGCGTTGTTGTATAATTATTGTGATATCCATATGAGATTTTATGCATTGTGTGACATTGATTGATGATCATGCCTATGTGTGGGATTTATTCCCATAATTTTATATTATGAGTGATAGTTTTTTCGTTTGGGGGATCATTGACTTATTTACATTTATTTTCTATATTTCTCAATTTCAATAATTCTATTGTTGTTGGTTTTGGCATTCCGATATTATGATAGTTCGATGATAATATGGCACCCGATAGTTCCAACCGAGGGTTGAGGTGACTGGATTACCCTATCTTGCCAATGGAGTCTAATGTGAAGAAATAGTCTAGTCTTTCCGGTTGATCTGAGGTGACTAAATGGATTGATCTTTCCAGTTGGATCTTAGGTAACAAGTACTACATGACTTAGCTAGAACGTATGGGTCCTAACTACACCAAGGAGTGGAAGCTGTGTGCGGTGAGCTGATTATTTACTATGGTACTATTTATTATGTTCTCTTGATAATGAAATGAAATGCCTTCTGGAAGTGATGAGAACTGGCAAGAAAATACCTTACTGATGTATTTTGAAACGAATCATTGATCTTGATGAGATCGGTACTATGAAATTGTTAAGACATGTATTGTTAGATTATTACCTTGGACTATGCTTATTAGTATCCATTTCATGAGTTTGTTTGTTTCTTTGGATGTACCCATCCTACTACAGGCAAACTTTTGGGAAGGATACGAGTCGAGGTTTTATGGACTCCATTTATGAGGAGTTAGTACAATGAATGGTACAATGAATGGGGTTCTTCCCATGAGTCATGAAATGGACTCAAGAAGGAGTCCGCCTTCTAATAGGATATTCGGTCTGATTTGAGTATTTTCACTTTAGCAATGATACATCACTAAGTTCATTAGTAAGGACTTATTGATATTATACCGGTATGGACTTGGATCTAGTTGTTGTGGATAGTTTATCATATTACTAGTTTTGTTGTAATTTTTTATTACTATTATCATCCCTATGACCTATATTTTCCATTTATTTTCATTATAAATTATTGGTGTTGTATTGATTTATAGCTTGATATGTAGAGGATTGTATTTGGGATGATTGGAGTAGTTGGTGATTCTTTACTATTTTGTTTTAGTTCTAGGCTAGGGATACTTGATGGGTACCCATTTCTTATTTGGTAGTCATTCCCTTGCTTTCCTATACTTGTGTTGGTGCAGATCCACGCAGTTTGATAATTCTCCCTTTAGATCGAGTTTCAGTCTCAAGTTGATAGAGAGTTAAGGTAGTTGTTTGTAATCCAGTAGATGACCAAACTCTTTAATTTATGTATTAGATCCTATTTGAGGATCTTGGGCATTTGAGACTTATGTATCTTTTGGCTATGTATTTATTATATTTATAGGCTTGTACACAATGACACCGATTTCTGGTGGTTATGTGTTGGATTTTTATATATTATACCTTCTTTTCTTCTCATTAATTTATTAATTTTTTTCTTTTACCCTTGTAGAATTATATAGGCTTACATGTCTAGGTGGGTTAAGGAAACTGCCATCACAACTTGGGATTTTAGATCATGACAGGATAGTATCAAATCTCTAGGTTTATAGGTCTCACAATGTACAAGACAAGGTTGGTAGAGTCTCGCAGATCAATGCTTATCCTGGAGAGATACAGAGCCTTTAGGAAGTTATTCTTATCTTACATTATGTTCGTATTTTAAGATGAGTTTCATTTTTTGTGGAAGATGGAAAGGACTAGATCGTCATCCATAGAGAGGCTGGCCCTGATCCCGTTGAGAAGGAACCAATTAGGGGTAGAATTCAAAAGTGGATTGAAGAAAAAGGCTACAAGCTACACTAGTAGGAGGTCAAGTTACAGAAGCTGTAATAGGAGCCAGAGATTTATGAGTTTGAGGGATAGGATGCTCTAGATACTACTTCCACTCCATTTTTACAGGAGACTTTTCTTCCAGTATTAGAGACTATATCTCTTAGGGGGGGTGAAGCTGGCACACACTGAGGTTTCAGAATTATATAGGGGCACAGACCCCAGAGCAGCAGCAGCAGGTTCTTATCATGCAAGATTAGGTGAACAAGCCACCAATAGTTAGAAGAGATAAGGGTATACATATATTAGATGTTGGTGCCTCGATTGTTCTTGAAATAGTTATTTCAGATGAAGAGCTACATCGTTATGAGAAATTCACAAAAATAGATCTCCCGACACTTTAGAGTGGCAAAGTGGATAAGGCTATTGAGTTTTTATCTACTTACAGGGAGTTTTCAAGAGTTTGTTATTTTCATACTCACATAGGATTTTTTGCACATCCTTATAGTTACATAATCCATCCAGATAGTGGTGGTGATCTCATGTAGAAGATAGGCCATCCGGGTCACCTCTTGTTACATGGTCCATCCAAACAAATATTTTCCATGGAGTGTGAGGGAGGATAATTGACGTAGATTCAAGGCTTTGTCTTATGGTGACATGACAATAGAGAAGCATGAGACTCTATTTTATGTTGTATTTAGATATGCTAGTTCTATTCTCTTAGGTCCAGCCGAGAGGATTCATCCTTTTTTGTGTTTTAACATATACTATTCATATGGAAGTATTCAAACTTTCCAATCAGGGGGAATATTTGGTTGATATAGTTGGAACGGATATGGATGTTAGTTTATTAAGAGGGAGGAGTTCAAATACCCTAATAGTAAGAGGTCTCATATATTCTAAATGCTTTCTAGTATATCATTTGGGGGTAGAGGTTCTTATAGAAAGATAAGGAGTCTTCACCCACCTCACCATATTGCATTTCAAGTAGCTATGGAGGCTTCATGTAATGGTCCTTAAGGTCATTTATGATAAATACGCAGTGTCTTGCATCCTAGGGCATTTCGGTAGTTTCCCCAAGTCATTTATGA
>JBDJHY010285497.1:0-10146 GCA_039654485.1 Withania somnifera
CCGAGAAATCGGGTCGTGACAGATATGGAGATAACTAGTCCATACCTAGTATGATATGAAAATCCACCATATCTAGCAACATCAAATCAGTCCATGTGTCTAACCCGCCAACTACGACAGATAAGGGTAACCATAGTAATATCTAGTAAGTGTAAGATAGGGTCAGCTATCAGTGTGTGCTGTATTAGCTAAGATGTATAAAAGAAGCCACTAACAAGATATAACATATAGACTTAGGCCACAAACAAATCCTGGCAAAACGTGATACGTCCCTTGAGCTCCAACTTAACAAACATAAGGAAGGACTAATAAGTAAATACCAAAATATTAACCAACTAAGCTAAAATTAATTAAAGCAAGTGCATGAATAGTACCTACCAGAGACAAAAAGGAACGAACAAAATCTACTATCAAATAAACTCATCTGGTAACCCAATCTACCAGCAGGTACAATCAAGGAACAAAATAATCAACAGGTACTCTCCTGTAAGTTTCAATGGGTTCAAATCAATGCGTGCGGATGCAATGCAAAGGGGTGATGAAAACTTAATAGTGCTCATACACACCTTCCCTAGTACATGACTTAGTCAAGAGCATACCAAAAGAAGCTTCCCCCTATACTTACCCAACATACCTTAGTATACCCCTACCCCTTTCAAGCAATATACCCAATGCATTGAGACCTTGGTCGGAGAGTCCTTGTAGGGATCCAATCTCACATATAAAATCTTATTGCAAACCAAGTAGTGCCACAGTCATCCTAACCAAAAGGCAAAAATTTGGGCACACCCTGTATATCAAATCTCAGTGGAGACTCAAGTCCAGCAATGTAAGAAAAAATCCAAATCTCAGTAAGACCCAACTGCCTCTATGTAGGAGATATCCAAAAATCCTGGTGATAGTGACAAAATATCCTCAAGTATGTGATAAACTAGCTCCATACTACCCATGAGTACAGCTGCAAAAGATATAAGTATGTATGAAATCGGTTTCTAATTATCACTATGTCAAAATAAAGATACCTTTTGAAACTTTTAATGCATTATCACTACGTGGAACCAATCCATAAGACAAATTGTTCTACGGCTGCTAACTTAGATCCATAAGATGATTGCCAAGTCCTACTCACAAGGTATATCCTCTCCCAGTCAAACTACCGCCTCAAGCCACAGGTAATCATACAAATATGTAACAACTGCCCAGGGAGCGACCCTTAAGGGAAAATACACACCATATAAGGAAATACAAGGAGATATCATAGCTCAGTCCAATAAAACTCACTCCCATACTCCCACTTAGCTAGGTCATGATAGCAACACACAAAACTTCTAACTACTTAGCAAAGTCATATCCGACTAGTTACAATGTCATCATGTAAGGAAACTAACTATCAAAAAATCATTATCTGTATATATATAACCACGTGGACACATACATCCAAATCATATACAATATCTCAAGTAAAGCACAGAACAATCAGCCTACCTAGATTAGCTCTAAAGCCACCAACCTACATCAGGGGATAGCTACTAAGCTCTAATCACTAGTACACTCCACTTCCAGCCTCACTACATTCTAGAGTTGGTGTATAACAATATGAACCAAAGGTCTTACTCCTACCCCAACAAAACTACGTTCCAGAGTCAGTGTATAACATGCTCGTAGGGTGATTTAGACCCGGGTAGGTAGTCAAACTACAAGCAAGCTACATAGGCCATATACCTAGAGAATAAGCATATAGAGGCATGACTAGCAATCCCATCCCCTTATTGGTGCTTTCCCATGCATATATTATACTAATAGCCATTCTGAAAAATATATACCATAGCCTATCTAGCTTATGGTGATGTTTTCGAGAACCATGCCCAAATATAAAAATCACGTACAAAACTCAAAATCACGCGAGGTTACTAAAAAAATTACCCACATGTCAAGATGAGTAAAACAAGACCCATATTTCTATACAAATAGCAAAGACGAAATCTAAGATAAAAACACGTTTGTAAATCCAAACTCAGAGAAAAGAAATATTTATACCAACACGTAGAGCATGCTCATATATCTAATGGTACAAAATAGGGCTCGAATTAATGGTAGGAATTGAAGATATAATCCAAGAAAGCTTATGTAATATAGAAAATAAAGAACTACCTGGTAGAAATGATTTAAAGCAAGTATAACGAGCTTCTACGGATCAAATCTTGAAGAAAGACACTCAAAGGAGCTTTATAGATCTCCAAAGTCAGTAATAATGGAGGAAATTAGAGGAAAATATCTAAAAACTTTGGTATGAAGCTTTATATAGAAAATACATCGAATGGCTGATAAATCAGTCATTTTAGCGGATTTTTCGGACCTGGTTGATTTATCGGCCGCAATTTCTTTTCTGACAACTTTTTAAAAAAAGTTCTAAAAGCAAACAGGATTCACACGGAGTGTGATTTCAGCAATACATATATGTGATCTTCATCTAAATAATATTTTGGATTGAATTGAATCAATGAAAAGGATATTCACAATTATTTAAGCTAAGTAAGGCTTGAAGAAGCTATTATAATAAGGAAATTAAGCTATAAACTGACTGGAAACCAACCTACCTATCCCATCTAGTCATAAATGACTTGGGGTGGTTAAAATAACCCCACTATGCGTATAAAAATCACGGGAATTCTCTAAATGGCCTAGTAGTCCATTACACTTCCCTTTCTTAGATTTTTTACTTTGTTTGGTCAAGATTACACTTTCAAATAATTGAATTCTTTGCTTCATTCAGTTTAATTTTGATCCAGTGATCTTTAGGGATGAATTCAAGACATGTAGAAAACCTTCTAGTTGAAAATATCTTCTATAGACTTTTTTTATAAAGCATTCAGTTTCAAAATCATATATCATGATTTGAGACATGGTTTACTGGTGCCAAAATAGTTCAATCATTGAAAAAGATAGATAATTGTATTCTCATATTATTAATTTAAAGATAGTATCAATGATTGTTTCTTTAACAATATTTTTTTGAGCAAGAGTTTATTTTTAGTCTGTAATTTTCACGATTCCATTTTTTCTGTTTCATGTAGAGACATTCCTGCTACCACACAATTATTTTCTCTTTAGTACCAACGCATTCTTGGGTGCTTTTTGGTTAGAACGAATACCATCATCTATGGGTCTCCATATCCATTTTTTTTGATGAAGTGTAAAAAAATCTTTAGCAACAATATTTGTGTAAAATTTTTCCACAATAATGACAAGGGTGAGGAAATCTTCTATCATGATTTTGTCTTTTAAAGATTACTACTAGTTGATGCATCATTATTTTTTTATTAGTAAAATATATTTGACTTTTACTACTAGATAACTGATAGAAGTTATCAGGAAAGTAATGGGTCTTGTTTTTACTAGTATTTCTAGACAAAAAAGTAGACTGGTTTGACTTATGGACCCTTTTCTTGAAGATTTTTCTGATTTTGTAACCTAGTCTTAAGTTCAAGAATTTCATCTCTGATAAGTCTCTTTCAACAGCAGTTACTTTTGTTTTTAATTTGAACTCCCTATTTTATTTTTGAAGTTTTTTGAATTTATTGTACACACAGTTTAGATCAGTGACAACATTATCCAATAGTTCTTTTAATCGATCACAATTATCATAAAAAAGGATCTTATCTTTCATATGTCTCTTATATCCATGAAACATGTGTCTGGGGATTTTATTTACTCATCTTTATATATATCTTTGTAACTCCACCTATTAAATGCTTTGTTTTGGTGTGACTTTTATGAGACCCATTTCTAGTTTCAAGATAATTTGTAAAAGAGTGTCCATAACTCCCACATTCATAGAATTTATGAATATTGTTCGTTTATTCTGAGATTTTCTATTTTTTGAGTTATTTGACTTGTTTCTTCTATTGAATCTAGTTGTTTGAAGTTTTTATATCACTAGTTAAGTGATAAAAGACACCTTATTTTAATTGATATCTTTTTCTTCATCATCCATTTCTTCTGTTGTTTTTATTGCAATAACCTTTTTTTTCTTCTCATATTGACCTTTTTTTGGATTTTATTTTTTAATAGTAAGATCTCCTCAAAGTTCTTCGTAGGTGAAATTATGAATGTTCATGCTCTAAATAGCAGAATTATTAATGTTCATTAATTCAGTGGCTACAATTTTTTCATACCATTGCGCAGGAAGGATCTTAAGAGTTCTTATTTGACTATCATAGGTTAGATCTATGCCAGGAGCCTTGAGTTCTCTGATGAGTTTGCTAAATCTTGAAAAAAAATTTATACTGATTCTCCATTCTTCATTTCAAAGAGTTCATATTCACGTACTGCTAGACGTATAATAGTTTCATGAGTTTGACATTTCCTTCATATATTACTTCAAGTTTGTCTCACACATCATTTGAAGTTTCAAAGCTAGATATTTTCTCATATTCTTCTCCATTAACGGAGTTATATATAGTATTATTTTCCTTGGATTTTATTTGAATAACCTTTATATGTTTATTCATACAATTATTCAATGATGAATGACTTATCTTTTGGTTTAATCATTGTTTGTTTTTTCGTAAGGAGTAACTGGAAAGTAACCAATATTAATCATTATCCATACTTTGATATCATATAACTTGATAAGAGTTTCTATCCTTATTTTTTAATGTGATAAATGCTTACCATTGAAATAAGGAGGTCTTGATCTAGTTGTTTGCTCTTGAAATAAAGTTCAAATGGTATGTTGATCCATGATCATTATTCTCTTGCGTTAAGAAATGAATGTGAGACCATGCTTTGAACCAATTGAAAGTACAAGAGAGGTACAAATTACAAATTTTCCTTCTTTCAATCGGCTGTCACATAGAATCGATCGAATGTTTCTGCAGTATGATGAATATTCAATATAGTTCTAGTTAAGAAAGAGAAATTAACATACGATATTTTTATAGTGGTTGGGCTCAATGTGAGCCTTAATCTAGTCTCCTTGGTTTACAAAAGAGTTCCACTGCTTTTCTTTCTTACTGTGTTTTTAGATGCATCATTCTGATCAATTTCCAGACCAACTGAGTGTGCACAAAGCTCAATTATACAATGGTTACAAAACTAATTGAGCCTACACAAAAACTAAATCACAAACCTGATGAGCCTACATAAAAACTCAACATACCTTCTAAATTTTCTAAGCCTATACAACAATATAGTGTATCATATATTTTTCATTTTAGGCCTCACTCAGGTTTTCCCTTCTCTATTTCTTGTATACATAGTAAAATACTAGGTATTACAATGCTTATAAAAAGTAGAGCAAAGAAACTAAGGAGTGCCTTAATATGGATTTCTCTATAATGAACATCTCTTAATATTTTTAGATGAAAACGATTTTTTTTATCATCCATAAGAAGTCTTGTAGTATTGTTTTCATACATTTAAGTTATCACTGAAACTAATAGTGTAAGATTTGTATCTTTATTATATAGATAATACTTTAGACGTTGAATTTATTTTATTTCACTCCAAATAGATGGACAGTCTCTTTCTCATTAGGATTCTCCTCTTTACTCTTGTAGAAGATAAGGTAAGCTAATTTCCATCTCTATTACCTTTGAATAGTTGATGGAAATTCTATCTTCTCATTATCTAGGTTCTAAAGTTACTTTGAATTATAGGATTTTGGGCTAGATAAGTTTCATGTTGGTGGTTTTATCTTTGGAAACCCGAGGTATGACTTAATATCTTTTAATATTTAAAATTTGTAAGATTTTACATGTTAACTTATTTACTATGACTTATGATATGGTGTTCAAAACTTATAAGTCATTATAGTGTAATTATATATTAATGAAATAGGTTTTTTTTTTACAATTGCTTCCTGTTACGGTTGCACTACTATTGTGAAGCGCATGTGTCCATATTTGTAAGGCGATATATAGCCATATGACATTGTCAGACTTTTAGAGTTTCTTTTAATCTCTAAATTAATTGTGGTCATGTGCAATTATCATTGTAGTGAAGTTAATATGAATGGTTGGATGGATAAAATAAAAGGATAATCGACTAAATACAAATCAAGTCATTTAACATATAATCATAGCATTATCGCTTTAGTGTTACTCACATAGCTCAGTGGAAGAAGCAATAATATCAAAAGTGTAATGGTCAGTTCTGAGTAACCAACAAATAGTCTAAAAATGAATAGACAAACTATTGTCTAAAAACCATACATCTCAGTCTCAGAGCTTTCTCTAGATAAATGATGGACTACTAGCACAAGAGTTTACTAGCTAGAATCCAATAAATTAAATAATAAATAAATAAAGCTAAAGTCCAAGATCTATATAAACAAAATAAAATAACTCCATAGCTTTCCCTCGAATACTACGAGGACTCACCAATCTACTAATATTCTAGGAATGTAAGTAGTATGAACCTCGAATGCCTAGATGGTTGGAAATATTTGCATAGCAGTTAAACACATTCAGCAATAGCATATTCAGCACACAAAACATGCACCAAGTACATGACCAGGTTTAAAACAAGCTATACAGTATAATGATAAGTATTATACGATTATTGACAGTATATCTTAGCTTCAGCTATAACTCAAATAAGCAATTTAGAAGCCTATATAACAATAGTTAAAAATCTCATATCTCAAGTAAACTTAGTAATTATAGCTAAAATAATTAGTTTTTAACAAATTATAAAGTCTTAGTTAAAAAAAGCTCTCTTTCTCTTTCTTTAAAAACATTAAGGTTTACTTCTTGTTCAAAATTTTCAATAAGTGACATACCTCAAGGCATAAGCGATGAAGTTCACATATTACCCTGTGTGTATGGACTCTCATACCCTTCCATAGGATTGCAAATTCTCTATAGTGGATCCAACTAGAATACAAGGCACAATTGAGCGGTACCAAAACAACGCCTTACACTGGCTACACAAGTTAATGGGCATAAGGAGCTCCTCCCATCCTCGGTGAAAATACTCCTCCCATAAAATTAAGTTATTTAAAGTTTAGATTTCAATCTTATTTACTAATGGATATTGTCTACTAAAACAACAATCCCTTCCCCAACTCTTTCAGCTACAACTTTCAGCTTAGCCAAAATGGGCAAACTCAATTAAATTAAGCTCTTCATTGACTTCTTCTTTTATACTTATTTATTAAGAAATAAGATCGTTACTTCTATTCAAATAGAATTAATTAGATAAAATAGTAAATTTATACATGTTTCATATTCATACGAAAAATCATGTAAAAGGTCAACTAATTATGAAACTTCAATGCTCAATAAGAGTTTTAAGGGTAAACCTTGAAAACAATACTCAATTCGTACTTCAAAGCTTCTTTATTTATTTTACTCCAATTTCAAAACATGATAACTCATGTGAAATTTCGTTATTAAATAATTTTCATGAAAACTTAATAATTAAAACTCAAAATAAAGTAAAGTATCACTTTAGAGAAGCATAATTTATATAATTAAACAAGAGCCCTAAAACACTTCTAAATCTTCAAAACCTATTTAGAAATGGATTTGGGGGAACAAGGATGAAATAAGTCCTTTTTCATAGTTCAAGGACCCGATTAGAAGCAATTTAATGGAGAAAACCCAATAATCAAGCTACTATAGAGAAATCTCTATGAAAAAACTTGTGTTACCTCTTTGGAGTTGCTTGAAGAAAAACCCTTGGATTTATCAATTATCCAAAATATGAAGGGAATAAAGGATAAGGGTGTTTCTAATTTCATGTGTTTTTTAACTTAAAACATCATGGTTTTATTAAAGAAAGTGAAAGGAATTGACAAAAATACCCTTCATTAATCACACAAGAATCTAGTTGGGCATAACTTCATGACTCGTGGAGTAACACTGTATGACTCGTGGATTGCACCATTTTTAGTCATGGAGTGATACTTGCACACTGGATAGAGGGGATGGTTTCATGACTTGGCCACCACGATCTGTTTTGTTCCACTCCACAACTTGTGGATTGGACTCATAACAAAGGGACAAAGATTTTTCAACCCAGAGTTAAAATTTTTTTTATGGGTTCAAGCTTCATGATATGCAAATCTAGGGTCGTGGTTTGGGTTACGGTGAACCTTAAAAGAATTTGGACAAGCTATTGCTATGCATCACTATTAACGATCACTGCTCTTACCACTTTGAACTATGAGTTATTGTCCTTTACTGATGGCACCTGCGAACATATTCATTTATGTAAATACTTAGTAAAATGTCCATAATCCTTTAATTAGAACTCAAAATATTGGAAATTAGACTCAAATAACTCTCTATGGATTGGTGATAGGTCACATATCTATTTATATATTTTGATAAATGGTCGTTATAAGTTGACCCATGCATGAAGTAACATCAAAACTAAGTCGTTAGGAAAGACCTTGAACTCAACTTTGTGTTAGGATCTTCTTATGACCTTGAATCACCTAAAACAGTCGTACCACACTTTATTTGTGATTTTATCACATAAGCAAGAACATAGAATAGTTAAAATTCTAGCTCAAATTTAAGAGTGTTACATTATATCCCCCTTGGGATTATTCGTCCTCAAGTGAAAGATTTACCTTAGAGATATAGACTATAAAATAATAGGAACAATGAAAATAACTCAACATATCAACTTAAATTTGACCTCAACTCAACTATCAAATATGCAACCAATAACTAACCTCAACATAAAAAACGCATCAAGTAGAACCCAAATGCAAAAATAGGGGGCCATGCACTACCACCTAAACTCAATATCAATACTCTACTCAACTCATGTATGAATACATTCAAGGGACTAATGCAATGCTACATGCTAAATGCCTCTGAACTATAACAGTCACAAGATTATACAAAGGGTATTACCTCAAGAAGGAATGGAACTGAAAGGAAACAAATCTGGATATTTTCTAATCATATAGGCCTCTGCCTCCCAATTACCTTCCTAAATTTCTTGGTTCCTCCATGTAACCGTAACTAAATCTGTCTCTTTATTCCCCAATCAACGAACCTATCTATCAAGAATATGAATTGGAACCTCCTTAGAGGTCAAACTATGACAAATGTTAATATCATTGACTAGCACCATCAAAGATGGATCGACCACTCATGCATTTAATCAATAAAGAGACACGAAGTATAGAGTTAACTACTACCAACTCTAATGAAAGATCCAAATAATAGGAAATCTTTCCTGCCCTCCTCAAAATATGATAGGGTCCAATATACCTTGCACTCAACTTACCTTTCCTTCCAAAAATCACGATCCCCTTCATCAACCCAATGATCAATGTTAAAATTTAGCTCTCTTCTCCCCACATATGCATATGACTTTTGTTTACTCTGGGTTGCTCTCAATCTCTCTCGAATAGTATAAATCTTCTTCATTGCATCAACAAAAAACTTTATATCTACATTAGCTTCCTCACAAACCTCAAACCATCCATTGGAGACCTACACCACCTCCCATATAATGCCTCCAATTGAGACGTCTTAATACTCGAATCATAGTTGTTATTTTATGCAAACTCAAACAAAGGTGGGTGCTAAACCCACTTACCCTTGGAAATTGATTGCATATGCTCTCAATATATCCTCTAAAGTCTGAATAATCCTCTCTATCTAACAGCTTGTCTGTGAATGAAAATTTGTACTCAAATAAATTCTAGTACCAAGACCCCTATGAAAATAGATCCAAAATTGAGATGTAAACTAAGAGCCTCTATCTGAAATGATGGTCAAGGGAACACCATGTATATTGATAATCTGTTGCAAATAAACTCTATCATACTACTCTGCTGGATATGTAGTTTGAACATGCAAGAAGTGAAAAGACTTAGACATTTTGTCCACTATAACTCACATAGAATCATATCTCAAAGCTAACAGTAAACTAGTGATAATGTCCATATTAATCACTTCCCACTTCTACATCAAAATCTCAAATTACTATATCTTACCAGTTGGTTTCTTGTGTTCTACCATCATTTAATGCCAATTGGGAAACTTATCCACAAAGTTAGTTATGTCCCTCTTTATCCCTATATAAATCTTCATGGCTCTATGTCACGACCCGATTCCTCGGAGTCATGATGGCACCTACTATCCACCCAGTAGGAGAACCAAACCCTGTAGTCCG
>JBDJHY010285518.1:0-10146 GCA_039654485.1 Withania somnifera
TCCTCCGCTTCGGCTACGGACTACAGGGTTTGGTTCTCCTACTGGGTGGATAGTAGGTGCCATGATGACTCCGAGAAATCGGGTCGTGACATATGATTAGTGGGATCTGGCTGAGATGGAGCACAGTTATGTTCCCGTACTTCATTTTTTGGTTTTTGGATACTGATCACCATGGATTATGTTTACATTATTTAGTCCCCGTAGATCTACACTTGCATGTCTAGTACCTTACCTTTTTGCTCATCTATTAGCCTTATTACTTCTCTACTGTTTGACATATTTTACTTCCCCACCTTTATTACTCGCATTTATTTTAACCTAGTCGGCCAATTATGTCTACTAGGCACCTTTTCTGGTACGCATGCTGCACTTCTGTTCCTTTTTTGTGGTTTATATACCAACAGGGGTTATCGAATATATTGTGATTTTGTGGAGTAGATCTATCTAATTGTGGGGATTAAGGTGAGCTTTGCTATCCAAGCCAATCGTGTGACTTTGGCTTGCTTTATTCTTTCTATAGCAGGCCCTATATTGTATTATCTTTTGTAGGAGTTACTTTGTATACTGTATCTTTTAGATATCCTATATAGTAGTTCCATATGACATTGACACCAGTTTTTAGGATTTGGGTTATGTATTTATTCCTTCTAGCTTCCGTTCTTTTATGTATTGTTTATGCCTTCTTTTACTGCATTGGATGTTATTACAGTTTATAGCCCATTGTGCATACCTTTGGGTTGTAGGGTTAGGCTGGTCTGTAGGAGGATTATAGATGCCATCATGACCTAAGATTTGTGGTCGTGACAGAGTAGTATCAGAGCCAGGTTCACCGTTCTAGTTTACATTGGAGCAAGTACCTAGTAGATTCTTGCATATCAGTGCATAGACATCTACATTCGATCTTCTGTAGGCTATGGGGTACCTTAGGAAACACTATCCTCTTTGGAATCCTATTGTGTGTTGTTATTCGTAATTTTATGGATCTTACCTTGGATTCATTCCTTTGCATATGGTCCGTACCAGAGGATCTTCGGTAGATCGGAAACCTCCCCCAGTGAGCCAGGAAGGGGTAGGGAGGATGCTTCGCCAGTCGCTACTGCCCAAAAGCTTCACAGCTACAGGCACCCTCCATGCCTCCATCACAGCCTGCTCATCCACCACCTACTGCATCAACAGACTTATTATAGAAGATGCATCAGATGTTGGACAGTACGGCGGCAGACAGGCAGTAGTCATTTGCTCAAGGAGCGGCACAGGGTATACCCTCTCCCCCAGGTTCTGTAATTCCAGCACCACCACCAGCAGTACCACTAGTTGCACCACTTTAGACTAATGCCACTACTCCTTCACCAGCATTAGCTCCTACTATACTCGCATTTGAGGTGTGGAGATATTGGACCATTTTGTCCAAGTTTCCCCCACTAGGTTCTTGGGAACACAGGGGAGGGACCCCTATGAGTTTGTTACCATTTGTGAGGAGTGCCTTCGGACCTTGGAGTTTTTGGAATCTCATGGAGTAGACTTCACATCATATATTCTTGAGGGTACCGCCATTTAATAGTGGTGGACATTTCGGGGTTGTAGACCGCAAGAGTCAGCCCCGCCTACCTAGGGACTATTCAAAGAGGTATTCCTAGCTCAGGATGTGCCTTGGAGAGTCTGTGAGGTGTTGCAAGCATAGTTCAAGGGATTGAGACAAGGTTCGATGATCGTCCCAGAGTATGAGGCATGATTTATTAATTTATCCAGACATACCAAAGACCTGATATCTTTTGAAGAGGAGTAGATTTATCGCATTGCTCGCAGGCTAAAACCTAATTTTTAGGGCCATGTTGAGTTACTTCTGGTGTTACAGAGTTACAGAAGTCATTTCTATGTGTTTTTGACCATGCTCGTTGTATAGAGATCTTGACTCGCGAGGCCCAAGAAGGTAGCGAGAAGAGGCAGTGCCATCAGGATGGGTTTTCTGGGTCCAGGTTATACGTTAGTGGTTTTGATTATAGATTCTAGCCGAGATGAAAACTCATGCCCCTAGTAGCGGGGCGAACAACCAACCTACCAGGGGCCTAGTTTTATGTTTGCGAGGCCTTGTCGAGGGTTCTGTGGCCAGGGTAGGTGATGTTTGCTATAAGTTTAGCAGCCAAGGCCACTATGCTCAAGCTTTCCCCTAGCGTAAAACCTCTCAAGCTGCAGCGCTACGTGATCATCCATTGCAGGCTGTGCCACCAGTTAGAGGTGGTCCACCAGCTATTAGGGGAGCTAGGGGAGGAGGCCAGGTGGCCAACGGTAGAGGAAAAGTTTTGGGTGCATTACAGGACAGGGAACAACACCAGCTCTATGCTATTCCTGAAAGGGCTGAGGCTGAGGCCTCAGATACGATTGTCACGGTACATTAGTTATTTTTGTATTGTCTGTACTGACCTTGCTTGATCTAGGTTCCACCCTATCCTACATTTTTGTTTATTTTTCTTTGCCATCGGGTATTAATAGTGAGAGGTTGTTTTTACCCTTTACTTTATATACCTCAGTGGGTGTATCCGTAGTGGTAGATCGAGTATATAGGTCATTTCTGGTGACTATTCAGGGTCATGACATGTGTGCTGACTTGATTAAGCTGGCTATGTTACATTTTGATATAATTATTGGCATGGGCTGGTTATCCTCCTATCGTGCAGTCCTGGATTGTAATGCCAAGACCATGACCTTATCTTTTTCTTGGTGTGCCCCCGGTAGTATGGCATGGTCCCACTATCTGTTTGTTGGTTCAGGTCATTTCTTATTGTCGAGCCTGTAGGCTTGTCGCTCGGGGTTATTATGCTTATTTGTCCTACATCAAAGATGTCAGTGCTGAGCCTCTTTCCCTTGAGACCATGCTGGTTTTTAGAAAGTTTGTTGATGTCTTCCCTATTGATTTTCCTAGACTTCCACCTAAGCAGGATATAGATTTTGCTATCAAGGTTAAGCAGGGCACCATGCCCATTTCTATTCCTTTGTATCATATGGCACTGGTTAAGCTCCGTGAGTTGAGTGTTTAGCTGTAGGACTTGCTTGACAGGGGCTTTATGCTTCCTAATGTATCACAGTGGGGTGCCCTGGTGTTGTTTGTTAACAAGAAGGATAGGTCCCTTCAGACGTGTATTGATTATAGGCAGCTGAACAAGGTATTCTACTTATATTAATGATTTGTTTGATCAGCTTCAGGGAGCCATGGTATTCTCTAATATTGATCTAAAGTATGGCTACCACCAGTTGAGGGATCGGGCTGAAGAAGTCCCAAAGACAACTTTTTGGACTAGATATGGGCATTATGAGTTTCAGGTGATGTCATTTGGGATGGCTAATGCCCCCGCGGCTTTCATGGATCTGATGAATTGGGTATTTCGACATTATTTGTATTTATTTATGATTTTTTTATTGATGACATACTAGTTTACTCACGGAGTCAAGCCGGGCATAAGGGCCACCTAAGGGTTGTGTTGCAGACTTTGAGGACTGAGCGACTCTATGCTAGGTTCTCAAAATATGAGTTTTGGCTAGATTCTATCTCCTTTCTAGGTCATGTGGTATTGGGTGCCGGTGTCAGTATTGATCCGGCTAAGGTTGCAGATTTGTGATTGGCCTTGACCTACATCCGTCACCGAGATTCGTAGTCTCTTGGGGTTAGAAGGGTAGTAACATTATTTTGTTTAGGATTTCCCTTCCATTGTAGCCTCATTAACTAGACTGACATGGAAGGATGTGCCCTTCTAGTGGTCAGAAAAATATGAGGTCAGCTTTCTGAGGCTGAAGGAGATGCTTACTACCGCCCCAATAGTTATTTTACCAGTTGAGGCCAGCCTTTTATTCTGCATATTTTGATCCCTGGATTCATAATTTGTATAGCTTTGAGTGATATCGACTACGTTGTAGCTTCGGGTTCACAGTGCGTTCACTTGGGGGATTTTTGCTAACATTTAGGTAGGCTAGGTTTATTTATGTGCAGTATAGACTGGGTTATTCTTTGTGCTTGTGATATGGATAGTAGTGTGGGTGTAATGACCCTCTTGGTTATTTATGATACATACGTGTCTTTTTGCATTAAAAGTATTTCGGTAGTTGCCTTGGGACCAGTAGTTTGAATCTCTGGTGACTCAGTTGAGAGATATCTCAAATTCCCTAATTTAGAGTCTAAAACTAATTACTCATTGACCAAAGTCAACTTTCCCTCAAGACGAGCTCGAAATTAAATTTGAACAGTTTCCTTAGCTTTGGAATGCCAAACAAAGTCAAGATTGGCCTTAAGTTTGTGTTTTGGAGTTTTCATTTGCAATCTATGCCAATTTGTGGAATTTGGTTAAGTTTAAGGCCTAAAGTGGATCTTGAGTTGTATTTTGGTGTTCGGAGTGTCGGATCAGAATTCTGATGCTTCCATCGCTCCAAAATGGTGATTTTAAGCTAGGAAGAGTGTTGGTGTTTCTGTTGGTGGGCTCGGTGTATTTTTTTATTACCTTGGCGGAGTAGTGCATTTTTTACTATCTTTGGTTTGAGGATATATTTTACTTAAACAACCTCGGATGGATGTTTCAATGATTCCATTGTATTTGGAATATCGTTTTCATGTTGTTTACATATTTGGTTCCTTGAAATTGGACTCGGGGAACTCATAATAGACCCCTCAGAGTTTACAACTTGTGCTGGTGTGCAACTGCAGGCACAGACCACCCCAATGAAGTGGGGGTCATTCCTATAGAGGTTGCCCCTGCGACCTGAGGGCCATCCCAGCGGACCTCGCCCTAGCGACCCCTAGAGGTGCCCTAGCAGAAACTGCAAGCGTTTTATTTAACTGCAGCCCCTTCACTTCCTTCCATTTTGAAAACCAAAAACATGACTTTTCTCTCAAATACCAAGGCATAAACCTACGAAAGAACATTCCAATATTGAAGATAAAATTTCCAAAAGGTTTCTTGCAGCGTCCCTACATCCGGTAATTCCTTCTTCTCCTTTTTAATTCGTAAATTCTTGGGTTCTTCCATTGATGAACCCTAATTGTTGAAATTGATAAAATCATGCCATAACTGTATATTATCGAGTAATTCTTTGTTATTTGTATACATTACTTCTAGTATCAATTATACATTAAAATTCCAATGTTTAATCCATAAAGATCGCATAAAGATCGTATTTTGACCTCGTTAGGGTCAAATTTGTCCAGGTTGTTTTAAAGCCCTTCCTGCATTCAAATTGTGCTCAATTTTAGAGCATGGGTTTCTAATAATATTGGGGACTCCTTAGTGAAGTTTATGATCAGTTCCGGTGAGTGGGCCCCACAAGCCTATTTTAGGCCTATTTCGGAACTTAGCATAAAATATAATCTTAGAATCGTATTAACATATAGAATACTTTGACTCAAGTTTCAAATTATTCAGAGATTATTTAACATCAGTCAGAGTAAGATTCGTGAACTTGCAGCGCTTTATCGTCATATGATAGGTAGGATCCGTGGGCATCTCTGGGCTTATAGCTTTAATAATTGTACTAAATAGAATACATGGGTTGGGTAGCTAGGTGGATATAGTGATCCTGTATGTTCCTTCATTTGTCCCATGTTTATATTTATATTTTGGCATTTGATTGATACGGTTTCTATGACTTAGAATTTGATTAGAGATACCTGTGCAAGAATAGGATGTTGATATTACATGACCATATTTTATATGTATGCTTGTTGATGTGTTGTACATCATGACATGGGAGGTTGGTCCTATGGCTCTGATGAGAGTGCATTGGGGCTAAGTCAGTATCACCACTTGATTATTGAACAGTGATGGCTAGAGGACAGTTTTGATAACAAAGTTGAATAATGACATAAAGCAATAAATGGTAATGTTCTAATAATAATATAAGAAATGATCTTTTACTATTTTAGACTCAGCATTGTGTCGAACACCCAGTAATACAATTTTCACTTATTTTAGCCCAGGCTTCAGATCCTAGCACCGAAAAATATTATTTAAACTAATTAATGCTGGGACTTGAGACCAACTTCGTTTGACAGTGAGTACAACTGCAGGGACTTGAGTCCATCATCGTACAACAGTGAGTAAAATTTTTTGACACTTATGACACTACTAGTTATAGAGACATGATGATACCTAATTTATTAAGGACTTTTGGTGATATGATGATATAAAGGCATTGAATGCCTTGATTTGTCAAGCAGGGCTTGACGATACTATTGATATGAGGCATAAGATATCAGACTTAAGACCTTTGAAGCTCTGTGATTGGGATATAAGGATATGAGGATGTTAGAGATTGTACATGGTAGGATACGTCCATGGAACTTGCTTCCATGCTGCGGCTGTCACGGAAGGGGGTATAGGATAGAAGGTGATATACTGGGAAGTTTTAGGTTAGCCTTCCATAGGTTCTGCCTGCTGGCCTACTAGTACCGAAGGAGATACGTACGCAAGACTGGTTACTTCATATGATTGTGTTTACTTTTCTTCACTTGTCTTCTTCCATGTACCCTTATGTCATTATGGGAGGCCTATGAGTGAGAATGTTTCTATGTATGTTGTGCTTCTTTCTGGGGGACTTATCATCATATATTTGCATTACTTTATTATACTTGTCACTGCTTGGTTGTTAGTGTTGGTTACTTGCTACTTCATGCTATGTGGGATTTGTTCCTTTCATTCTTGTTCAGTATCTTCCCTTCCTACTTGAGGTTATCGGTATACTGTCCATGTTCTACTCTGTCTTCTTTTTACTCTTAATTATTGCATTATTATTCACATATGTTATTGCAAGGATTCTAGGTACGTCTTCCTTCATTGCCTAAGATCATGTTATGTGATTAACTAGCGATACATGTCTACTTGTACTTGATTTTTATTAGAGTATCAAGCTTTCCTTGTTGTACTACTTGCTTTGTGACACCTTTATTGTATTCTGTTATTTACTATTTTTATTATTGTTATGTGCCTAGTGGGCCCTCAAATCCTACTAGTACGGGTTGCTTCGGCAACTTGTACTCATACTACACTAGCACATGTGCAGATCTAAGTACAGGTTCTAGATCGTGATTACCGCCAGTTGTTCATGCAATTTATAGTTCATTAGAGAATTAGGGTGAGTATGGTGGTTTAGCTTTACCTGCTTCTCTTTGGCTTTGGAATTTATATTTAATAACCATGTATTTCGGAGACACGGTTGTATTAGGCATATCTTGGATTTTTTGGTTTTGTATTTAGTGGTTCGTTTGACACTAATACCTAGTTTTGGGTATTTACTTGATTTTTAAACTTCTGCTATTTATTTATCTTCTGATTATTATAATTATTCTTTACCCAATTAATATAGTAGTCCTCCGCTTCGACTTTGGACTACAGGGTTTGTTCTCCTACTGGTGGTATAGTAGGTGGCATTATGATCTACAAAATCGGGTCGTGACAGTGGGCTTGGTTGTTAGGTTGGTCATTATATTATTACTATTACTATGCTGGATTTTGGGGGGCCGTAAGAGGGCTTAGAGGGTGCAGGGTTGTATACCCGGGTCCTCCCACCGTGTGGAGGCCACAGACCCTTGGAGTGATTTTATTTACTGTGCAATGAGTGTGGTGAGATTAGTTCTTAGCTGGTGGCCTTTGGCCGATCCTAGATTCTTTTTACTTTCTGTTTCCACTATGATTTATATTATTGTTGCTATTTGGTGTTGAACACTCCTGTATATTGCTGATTGGCTGGTTATTTTAATTATGAGGGTGAGGTCCTAATTACCCATATTTAAAAGGTTGTGTGTTTGAGATTGGTATTATGAGGGTGAGGCCTTGATTACTGGCACTGAAAGGGAGTATGTGTCCGAGATTGGTATTGTGAGAGCAAGGCGATGATTACCGACACTGATAGGGGATGCTAGTCTGTGATTGGCATTATGAGGGTAAGGCCCTGATTACTAACATTGACAGGGTGTGTGCGTCAGAGATTGGTATTGCAGGGGCAAGGTACCCGGTTGTTGGCACTGATAGGGTGAGGCCCTGGTTTTTGGTACTAAGGATGCTACTCTATTTTACTTTGTGTTTTTTCCTTAGTGTGGTGTGTTCCCACCGGGCTTAAGGGGGAGTCATGATGGGTTTTGCTATGTTGTTTGTGCTTACTAGCTAGATGGAGCTCCAGGTAGGTTTTTTGTGTTTACTTTCTATTCCGTACTTTGCTGTATTCCTCTATCCGATCCTTATTCGTGGTACATGCATATGTGGCATTATGATTAGTGGGCTTTGGCTGAGCTGGAGCACAAGTATGTTCCCATATTTAGTTTTTGGGTTTTCGGATACTGACCACCGTGGATTGTACTTACCATGTTTAGCCCTTGTAGATCTATATTTCCATGTCTAGTACCTTACCTTTGTACTCATCTATTTGCCTTATTATTTCTCTACTATTTGACTTGTTTTACTTCCTCACCTTTATTACTTGTATTTATTTTAACCCAGTCGGCCGATGATGTCTACTGCGTACCTTTTTTTGCACTCTTGCTGTACTTCTGTACGTTTTCCATTGTGCAGATATCGGCAAGGGTTATCAGAGACATCGTGATCTTATGGAGTAGATCTAACTGATTTTGGGGATCACAATAAGCTTTGTTGTCCGAGTCGATCGTGGTTTCATTCACTTTGGCTTGCTTAATTCAGTCTATAGGAGGACCTATATGGTATTAGCTTTTATAGGAGTTACTTTGTATACTGTATCTTTTGGATATCCTGTTTAGTAGATCTAGATGCCATCGACACCAAGTTTTGGGATTTGGGTTATGTATTTATTCCTTCTGGCTTCTTTTGTTTTGTGTATTGTTTATGTAATGCCTCTCATGGTCATTTATGAAAAATATGAGATGTTTTGCATTCTAGAGCATTTCAGTAGTTGTCCTAAGTAATTTATGACTTGTTGACTAGTAGTTCAGATCCGTGACTACTCGGTTAAGAAACATCTCAATCTCCTATTTTAGAGCCTAAAACTAAGTACTCGCTGACCAAAAGCAACTTTCCTTCAAGAAGACCTCAAAATTAAATTTCGATAGTTCTGTTAGCTCCAAAACGTCAACCAAAGTCAAGATTGACCTTAATTTTGTGTTTAGGAGTTTCCATTTGCAATCTATGGCCTTTGGTGCATTTTAATTAAGTTTATGGCCTAAAGTGGAGCTTGGGAGGTAAATTGGTGTTCGGAGTGTCGGATTGGAATTCTGATGCTTTAGCAGCTCCAAAATGATGATTTTAGGCTAGTGGAGGTGTTGGTTTAATTTATTGACCTTTCATTCCATTTTTGAGGTCTTGGTGGAGAAGTCTTGAAATTTAGCTTAAGTGTTGACTTGGTCAATATTTATCTGAAATAACCTCGAATTCCGATTTCGTCTATGTCGTTGATTCTGGAATGTTGTTTTGGGTATACATGCCTATTTGGTTTGTCAAAATTGGACTCTGAATACATTTTGAGTGGTGATTTAGGGCATATTTCTTCCCATGGTTTTATTTTCAAAACCTGCAACTGGTGCAGGTGAACTTCTTCTACACAGTCACGACGATTGCGATTCACTGTTTAGGATCCTATGCTATTTTGAGGTAGCTCCATTAATCACGATGCTATAGAAATTCCTTTATGCAATTGTGAGGTAGTCCATGTGATCACGATGACCAATTCCTCAGTGCTACGTGATCGCGAGCCACCTCACACAATTGCAATGAGTAATGTAACTGGCAGTATATAATGCCCTGCACGACCATAATTTCTTATTTCAGCAACCATACTTTGTTTCAACCCATTTTTTAAGCAGAAATATTCTCCCAAACCTCATTCAAAGGCAGAGCACATTTCCCACTTTGTTTTCCTCGAATTCTACGTAATTTGGTACGTTTCTTCTTCGAATTATGTCTTGAAACTCTTCAATTTCTTACCTTCCACCATTAATGGCCCCAAGTGTTGAAGTTTTTAAAAACCATCCATAATACGCATATTATCGAGTAATTCTTCATTATTCGATTATACATTGCTCCTGGGATTATCATTACACCAAAATTCCTTCGGTAACTCCATAATGATTGAATCTTTGACCCCGTTAGGGTCAAATCTATCCGGACTGTTTTGAAGCCCTTCCCGCGCTCGAATTGTGCT
>JBDJHY010285529.1:0-19615 GCA_039654485.1 Withania somnifera
TATATTTTCATTATCCAGTATTTTATGTTTTGATGTTGCAGAGGTATATTCTGGATGAGTCTCATGTTATTAAGGATTCGATGCAATTGGATGGGAATTTTTTTAGTGAGGAATCGGTAGAAATTTTGGCTAAGGATGTTAGGAAAATGAGGACTAGGGAGATTCCAGTGGTTAAGGTACAATGGAGGCACCGTTCGGTCGAGGAGGCTACCTAGGAGATTGAGATTGAGTTGTGAAAGCATTACCCACAATTTCTTGAGTCATCAGGTACTTTCTCTCTTTTTATTTTATGTTTTTACTTGACTTTCGAGCATAAAATTCCTTTTAGTAGTGGATGTTGTAATGACCCTTATAGTCATTTATGAGAATTACATGATGTTTGGTACTCTAAAGCTTTCTAGTAGCTAACTCAGGTCATTTATGACTTTCTGGGACTGATATTCCAGTTTTCTTGGCGGCTCGGTTAAGATTTATCTCAATTTGCATATTTTAGAGATTAAAACTAAGTACTCATTAACATTAGTCAACTTTTCTTCAAGATGAGCTCAGAATCAAATTCTGATATTGTCGTTAGCTCCCGAATGCTGAATAAAATCTAGATGGAGATCAAGTTTGTGTTTCAGTTTTTTTTATTTTAGGTTTGGGTTGAATTGTTGTTTTTCTTTTCGTTAAGTCCTAAATTGGTGCTTGGGTGGTCTTTTGGTGTTTGGATTTTTAGAATGGAATATGGACACTTCCATCAGTTTCAGAATGATGGTTTTAGGATTGGAAGAGTCTGGTTTATTTGTTGGAGTATCCTATGTACTATTGTGTACATCGGTGGATTAGTGCGAGTTTAGTATTTCTTGGTTCTAAGGGTTATTTTTCTCAAATGATCTCTAACGCCCTTTTGGTTGATTTCATTGAGTCTGAAATGTGTTCTCCGTGCAAGATGCATATTGGGTCTGCAAATATTGGACTCTATTTCATTTATGAACCCTTTGTTAAAATTCTCAAGATAGTTGATTTACTGGTGCTGGTGCAAACCGCTTAATCGGTTATTTTGCTAATTTATCAGTAACCAATAAATTGGTTAATTTACCTATAACTTGATTATTTGGTCTAATAAATCAGTACCTGATAATATTCAAAGGATACTAATTAATCACCAAAATGTCCATTAAAATGGTACCTGCGATTGGCTTTCCATATCTAGGGAGTGTCGATTAATCAACATAGTTTCCAATAAATCGGCATCTACCCATTTGCCAGTGTACAGGAGAATACCATTTTATCATCACAAGTGGCCGATAAATCATTCATAGAGGAATCAGTTAGTCAGTCCCTATCCCTTTTTCCTTAATATTTTGTCATTTCTATTTTTTGTTTTTGCTTTAAAAGTGGAGCAATTTGTCCTGAAGATTCCCCACGTTTTCCTCACTCTTGGTAAGTATTTTTCTCTATTTAAATTCCATTGAAAATGGGGTTTTCCCTCCATTAATGCCCTAGTTGTGAAATCATGAATTCTTAGATTATCTTAGTTGATTGGATAAATCTTTGTTCTTTGGGTTTATTTACACCATAATAATCATTGCTCTTTCAAATTCCATCCTTTAATTCACAAGAGCTCAAATTTGCATTTCCCATGCACTAATTGTGTTCAATTATGGAGCAGGGGTTCCTAATGATACTGGGAACCCCATGGTGGATTTTGTTCGCGATTCCAGTGAGCGGGGCCTGCGGGCCCTTTTTAGGCCCGATGTTGGACCCATTTTGGAACTTAGTATACGTTATACCGTAAGAATAGTAGTGATCCATGGATTATTAATTCATAAATTTTAGAGTCGCTGGAGACAATTGGCTATCAATCAGGTTGAAATTTGAGATTGGCAGCACCTTGTTTGTCGAACAACATGTAGGCTCCTTAGGGCTATCTCTGGGCATATAGCTTTGATAAGTACATATAGCATCCATGTGATGGGTTTATAGGTTGTTACTGTGTACTTGGACTGCTTCTTTGTTCCATCCCCTATTTGATCTCTATATTAGCGTTCGATGAAATATGACGCCCGTGTCTTAGAATTAGCCTTTTGATGGATTTTAGGTGACTCTGAAAGCAGTAGAATGTTGATGCATGGGTTGATTTTAGGTTTTGCCCTTGGGTTTTGTCTATTGTATTGTGTTTCTAGCTGTAGCTTAGTTGCGCCTGTGTAGGGCATAGGTTGGCAATAGACATTGATGTACTAATGTGATGCCCATTCATTCTATGAGAGGTATATCCACAGGCTCTTTCTTTAGAGTGCATTGGGCTAGGTCCTATATATTACCACTTGATTTTGGTGTCGTGGAGGATAGATACTGATAATAAGTAAAATAATGGATAATGACATAACATATAATTACTTGGAATATTATGATAATAATATAAGTTAAATGATCTTTTAGAATTTTAAACTTGGCAGTGTATCCAGCACCTGGTATTACTAATTTCACTTGTTTTAATCCAGGATTCACACCTTAGGAATGGGAAATATCATTTGAATAATTAATGCTTGGACTTGAGCCCAACTATGTTTGGCAGTAAATATAGTCGCTGGCACTTGAGTTCGTCGTAATAGGGCAATGATTACAACTTTTTGAAACTTATCACACCTATTGATTTAGAGACTTTGATGATACTCTTTCCTTGAGGACATTATTGATACCACTATATTGAGGCGTTGTACTCCATGACTTGCCAAAATTACGGCTTGATGATACTATTGTTATGAGGCATTGGATTACACACTATGAGACCCTTGAGGCTTAGTGACTTGGGATGTGGTATTATGATGACATTGGAGATTGTATGTGGTGGGCGTACCTCCATGGACCTTGTCTCTAGGCTATGACAAAAAGAGGAGAGGCATAGGACAGAGTAGAGATATAGGGGAATTAGGATTAGGATTCCATGTATCCTGCCTGATGGGCTTACAGGTACTGGAGGAGTAACATACACAGGACATTTTTACTTTATCATGTGTATTTACTTTTCTGCACTATTTTTTCTTCAGTGTACCCTTGGTCGTATGGGACGCCTATGGGTGAGCATGTTTTCTATGTATGCTGCCATTCTTATGGGGGATTTGGTAGTGTTAATTTACTTTATGTATTTACTGGTAAATTATTAGTATTGTTTATATGTGATATTGTCTTGCTATGTAGGATAATTGTGCGAGGTATCATTTGATTATTCTTTCCTTCCCTTACTTTGAGGTTATCGGTACACTGTCCATGTTCCATCCTTGTATACTTATCCTGCTCTTTGATTACTTACTATTTTTTTTTTATATATATCATTGCAAGGATTCCAAGTGTGTTCTTTTCTTTTTCCTAAGATTCTATTCGGATGTTGTAGCTAGCAAAGACATGGCTATCAGTTTCTTTGATTCTTATCTGAGTAGCTAGCTTCTCTGTTGTACTATTTGAGTCTGTGAGCTTACTTTCTTGTATGCTGTTATTTACTACTTTTATGATTGTTATGTCCTAGTGGGCCCTTAAAGCCTACTGGTTACGGGTTGCTTTGACAACTTGTACTTATACTCACTTGTTCCCATGGTGTAGAGCTGAGTACTAGCGCCCGACATTGATTTATGGATTTCCGTTCGTGCCTACTTGTTCATACTTTCAAAGATACAGGATAAGCTTGATGTCCAGTTGTTTCTTCTCTCTCTTTGAATGGGACTTGTCTCTATTGTATTTTCAGAGACATACTTATATTAGACTTTTGTTTATACTTTTTACTTCGAGGTTCCTTTTTTTTACATTGATACCGGGTTTTGGGAGTTTATTGGTTATGTTATTATATTTCATTAGTTTTTTTATAGCCCCATTCCTTTATACCTTGTTATTGTACTTGTACATTCCGGTATTGTGATGGTAGCCCTCAACTTTGGCTTCAAGTTACAAGGTTGGTTCTCCTACTAGTGGGATAGTAAGTTCCATCACTATCTGAGAAATTGGGTCATGACATTATGTTAGTAGGATTGAGTCTTTTCTTTTCTTTATTTTTAGGCGTCGTAGGTAAAAACACATTAACCCACCCTTTGGTTTTTATTTTTGGTTCTTTTTTCGAGAGGGAGATGTTTGATATGATATCCCTTTTCTTCTTCAGTTTTTAGGAGAAAATTTTAAATTTTCAGTCATAGTATAGGGACTTTTCCCGAAAACGGATAGATGATGACCGTATTGCAGGAAAATTTATTCACCAAGATTAATAGAATGTGACCCTTTCACTAGTTGTGAACTAGGTGCTATTATTGACTATTGACTGTCTAATTCATGCAAGTTCATTAAAATTGAAAAGTATGCCGAAATACTGACTTGGTTTTTGAGACTTGTGGGCTCATTCAATCGACTCTTTTGTGATTTGCGCTTAATGATTAATTCGTGTAATTGATTGATTGAGAGTCATTAGTGATCCTTCTTGAATTGGATATATTTCATGTATGAGTGAGGTCTTTGCGTATTCCTTAATGCACTTTGATGTTTAGAACCTTCCTATAAATTAGTCACTAGGAGTAGTAGAAGGTGACTTTAATACTTGGTTGACTAGCGCGCTTGTGTGCATAAAATAGTGCAATAGGGACCCACCCATAAACAGGGATCATTAAACATGGAAAATCCAAAATATCTATCAAATAAAAGTCATGAGTAATGACCATAGAAAACAATAGATAAATCTATACAAACAAATCAAGTTCACCTGATGGCACCCCATCCTACCATAAGCTACATCAAAGAAAAAGACTATGGTCTGTATCACAAACATGATGCATGCTAAAAGTAATTTTGTATGGTCCTCCTCTGATACCCGTAAGCCTGATAGGTAGGACCCATCGAAGGAGTTCCTTATAAAACTTCTACTATACTGTATACCCCTCCCTCCAGTCACCTATGTACTGGACCAGATCGGTAAGGTCCATGGTGGGAGTCCCTATATACTATCTCAATACTAGTATTATGAATCCCAAACCTCTTATATCTCGGCTTTCAATGCATGTTCCAGGGAGTCACTGGGTCTATCCGATCTGGGACTAAAATTAAGTAATGACTAATATTCGACATCCTATATCAAGTCAACGCTAAAACTACTAGAAAGGTCATAGTAACCAGCGAAAGATTTTAGGTACATGACTATAACAAGTTAGAAGAAAATGGAGTTACTGAGTACCTAATCGATAATCTCGTCTAAAATTATTTACGAAAAAATCATGAAACAACCCTTTTTAAATAAAGAATTTGTTTATAAACCAATTTCATATATGTATTATATCAAAAGTTTTGTGATCAACTTCCATTATAACAATCTCGTAGTAGTGCAAGTCATCAATATCCAAAAATGACCCTCAAGGCCATACAATATTTAATAATGGGTTGTCAAGGCTATGTATGGTTCCGGAATAAACAATACTGGGTTTTCGACAATAAATGGATGAAACCAGTACATAAAATCTTTATTTCATGATGAGGACATATATAAATGATAACGTGCTCAATCACAATCAATAGATCACTGAAGGTCCTACCGTCCCTACATAGGCTCGAGAATCATTACATCACATAATAATTAACAATTATCCAAGTTTGGGACTCATGGACATTACCAATATTCACGCCATCTATTTTCCAGAGTCAATAAACACAACTCAGGGTCAAAGGATAACTATATTCGCAAAAGCAACACCAATACATAGTCAAGAAGCAGAAAGGGTCAAGGGTACCAACTAAAAATTCCAAACCCAAGGATGTTAAATTTCTCATATAATCAAAGTCTAAGATTGGTAAGTCATAGACTACCTGTCATATAAAGATAAACTTGCAAATACTGAATAGAAAACAGTCTAGACAGCTTCAACAACTCATAAAATTCACCAACAAACCTAAATGATCATGAAACTAGAAAAATAATAATCTATGAATTAATAAGAGTCATATGATACTTAGTAGGGATCAAAATATGGGTCAAACAGAGCCTACGAGCCTGCTAACTCAAAATGCCGAACAAAAGGTACCAAGATGTTCCCCAAATCATAGGGAAATCATACCCACCATTTGGAGCTAAGACGAGAAAGAAATAAGATAGAATCGAAGAAATAAAGTGAACATAGAAGTAGGAGAAATTAGGGAATTTATGGAATTATTTCAAAGAAATTATAGTGAAAACTTACAAATTAAAGGTGAAAAAAATCATTAGAAATGTTTCTTAATACTTCCCAAGTTCATTAATTAAGACGCATGAATTTACAAGTTCATTAATGGGATTTTGGGATGAAGAAGAATGAGAAAAATGAGTGAAAATTGAGTTTTTGAGAAAATATATACCTAGCAGCATTTGTTCATCATAACTGCATCCATGAGTAGCATAATTATATAGAGCATCGTGATCACATAAGGTACTTCACAATCACGAAGAACATAAAGGTCTGGCGTCATGATCGCAGAGTTATGGTCAAAGGGCTTGGTTAACAACGCACATTTGCATGACACAAGGTCACCATCGCGTAGGCCAAAATGGAATACCATTGAGATTGTGTGGCCCTAGATATATACCACTCTAACACAATAAAGGTCTTAATTTTCCATATCTACCATAGTAAATACATAAGATAGTAAAATTCCAAGGTGGATGCCAAATTACAAGCAACTACCTATGGATCTCTCAATAAACTACCTTATACTGTTATATGTGGAAAGACAAATCAAGCTACTATGGGATCAAAACCAACACAAGTGTAGAAAAAAAAGGGAGTAAGTACCAAAAATAAACAATGGGTACTCAATAAGTATCCCTAGATGACCCTAAAATAAAGTGGTGACGAGCACCACTACCCGAAAAACCCAACCATAATGCTCCCAAGACACAAAGCTAAAGAATATATCATAGCCAAAATTTTATAAGATACAGGGCATAGGGGATAAGAATAATAAAGATAAAAACTCATCACGAAACAATAATAATAGGCTAGAATCAACAAAAGTGATATCAACACTAAGTCCCACAAACTACCATTACCATATGTCACTAATATACCTTATAGGGAATCTCAACTGATAAGTACAATAGTAGTGAAATATCTAGAATCGAAACAATTCATAAGTGTTAAATTACTCCTCAACCTACTCATATATATAGGCCTCCCTAGTCGAGTCAACTTACAACTCATGAGAATATGCCATTTTTTGTACAAGACTTGTGAAGAGAGTTCATCATCACTGTTCTCAGTCCCTAATACACGAGTCTACCCACAGTAGGAAGGATACATCTAATGCAACCAAAAAATGCACTAGTGGACATCATTATAACATAAATAGGCTAAGATATAAATAAAATCTACTTGAGTCTATATTGATGTAACTTCCTAACACACAAATCCACTGCAATAGGAATGATACATACGATGTTGACAAGAAATAGATTTGTAAGATAGATTATGCAATGACTAAACCACCATCAACACTTTAAAACTCATAATAATATTAAATTATATAATAGTCCAATAAATAAACATCATACAAAAATACTACAACCTTTACTGCTCCACTTAGTATCCAACACACAAGTCCACCTATAATAGGAAGGGTACATCTGTGGTTGCCAAAGAATGGACTTGTGGGAAGGATTCTAAATAGGTAAGTTAGGGTACAAAGATCACATAGTGAATAAACACATCATCATGAAGTATCTATCACCGTTCTATCCATCATCATGAAGTATCTATCACTGTTTTATTCAACTATTGGCCTCCTTCTTAAGTTAAGAAACAACTTATGGGAATAATCCCACTTGTTATGTCATTAAATTAGTTAAAGAGTCCTTTACACCCTTATTAGTTCCCAATACACAAATCTAAATATGATAGAAAGAGTACAACTAATTCTTCTGAGGAATAGACTTGTAAGGTCGGTTCTAAAAGAATAGACCAAAGCATGCCGTACCTATATCACCATAACTATATCATGGTGCCCTGAACGATTTCCCTTTGGGTCTTTCATATCATTTCATAGTGCTCTAAACTATTTCCCTTCAGGACTTTCATACCATAATTTGATATCAATTGAAGATGACCAAATATTCCAAACCCAGTATGATAAAAAAGTATGAAGTCAATCATGAATGTTAGACAATGATGGTGCAATGCAATGTAAAAAAATATGCTACATGTTTTTCCTACGTTACACATTTTCTACTCACAAGGCTATGCATGACCCATGGGGGGCTCACAAGTTCCATGTTTCCGTTCGAAACAATTTCTTTTTGGATCATTGTAATATCAAACCGCATTACTCGAAATTATTTCCCTTTGGGTCTTTCATATCATATTACGGTGCCTAAAACTATTTCCATTCAGATCTTACCAAATCAATATCCTCTTTTTCTTTTTCATTATGTATATCATATCTTCAAGTGACTCATAACCCATATTCCTTGTCAATAATCAAAAAAATCAAAGCATGAGAGATATTATATGCAAGTCATGGAAAAAGACATTATAACTAAATAAATCAACAAGGCCACTCATGGACATGGAAAAAAGAAAAAAGCAAAAATATAACAAACCAACCATAGCCATTCAAGGGCATGCAATTGAATAAAGGAGTAATCATGGTAAGTAAATCAACAAGGCCCCATATGCAAGAAATAAAATAAAGTAAAGTATCACTACAATTCAAAAAAGGCCTCTCATGGGCATAATCTCAAGTAAGGAACTAAAAGAGATAAATAACACTGGAGGGAATCATAAGGCTATATTAACCCAATTCAAGTAGAGAATTTAAAAATTTGATAATTTATATATGTTTTTTTCATTAGTTCAAGCCTACATGCTTGATCTAGTTCCTGGGTGAATACTTTCACACGGACACTGCCAAAAAATCCCCATTACCGCTAATTACAAATAAATTAACACAAAAAAACCTAGGATGCTTTATAATAAACTCAAGCCTCCAACTATCTTAAATAAAGAAATCACATCAAGTCATTGCGTTTCCCTTTCCCTGAGTTTCTGAATCAACAAAATCTATTCAAGTAAGAGATAAGCATAAGACAATACAAACTCTTACACCCTTATTGATATTGTTGAATTTGGATCCACAACCCCCTCTAAAATATGAACTGAGGGTTAGGAAACATTCTGAATTTTTTGTTCGAGATCATGTTTTTCATATTCAAGCATAAAAAATATAAAGATTTATAAAAAATGGAATAGGGATTAACCCTCAAAATTAAAAAATAAAATATCAAGGGTTTTCTAAAAAATCTCAATTTTATACCTTGAAATCACCAAATTTGATGTTAGAATTGAGGAATAACTAATGGGTAACAAATATTTAATGATTAAGAAACTTCCTCAAACCTTTTTCCCAACAACTATCTTTGGAATTACCCCAAAGGATCTCTCTAAGTCAAAAATGGTGAAATGGTGGGAAAATAGCACGTTCAAGAGTTTCTAGTTCTTGTACATTGGTTGAGCTTAGCCTAGATGATCATGACCTAAAGCCTTGCAATTGCAATGAACAATTATCCTAGATCCACTTTGTACTATAAGATCGCGTCATAAAGAGACACGATCGCGATGTACATTGACCAAGACCTATGTGATCGCGCGAGTTTGGCTCATGATTTTGATGATCATTCTGTCTAAAATATGCAATTGTGATAGGGGATTTGAAATTGTGAAGAAGAAAAGTAGTTGCACCAGTTGTAGTATTTGACAACAAATTTGATGAAAAACTCAACTTTGAATGGACCCAAGGGATTTTTTAGATCGTTCACAAAAACTATATATGCTACACTACTAAATTTGATCTTTCAAAGTCAACAGAACAATATGAATGTGAATTCAAGGTCTCTTTGACCCGATATCCACTATGTTTACTTAAAAGAAAACATTAATTGAAAAGAAAAAATTGCCCTCAGAACCACCAAAAAATATTTTGAACCTTCTCCTAGACCGAAAATGATATTCCAAAACCAATAGAATTAATAAAACCTGAAAATAAGCTTTGGTCAACAAATGTTGACAAAAGTTGAACTTTAGCCTTAAAACTCAACTTATCTCTTCAAACGGGCTAAAAGCAACACGAAAATACTATATTTAAAAATAAAGGTCCTCATAGACAAGATTCCATATCTTGGAACTGATGAAATTGACAGAATTTCATTTTGAGACCAAGAACTCCAAATATTGACTAAAGTCTACTATTTTAACTTAAAAGCTTCTAAAATTGAACATTCTCAGAACTTGAAACTCTTAACATTGATTTAAAAACCAAAAATTGAGAAAATATGACTTGGGATAACTAACAAAAAGTTAAAGACAATAACTTTTATGAAAGAAGAGAAAAATAACCTTCAGGGTCATTACAGAGGTCGAGTGTTCTCTATTTGAATTGGTAAGGGATAATGGAAATAACAATTTACCCGTGTGGTTCCATGTTATGGTAATGAAATTATAGTTTGATATCTTCAGATCTTTTAGAAAGCTTGAATAAACTACTTCATTAAAACAACATCTACATCTTGTTTGTCTATGCGTTGCTGGGAAAATCGTTCTATGGAGCACTTTGTGTAATTTCTTAGATACTATGGATGGAGTTGATACCAATTATTCTCTTTTATTACTTCATTAAAACTACATCTACATCCTTTTTGTCTATGCATTGCTAGGAAATTGTTCTATGGAGCACTTTGTGTAATTTCTTCGATACTATGAATGGAGTTGATACCAATTCTTCTCTTTTTTTGCATATGAAAATCTCCTTCTGAATCTCGAAATTTATGCTTTGAATATATTTCAATTCAAAACCATTTTAAAATCTTTGATGGATGAAGTTAAATAAATAAAGAAATATTAAAAATGAATAAATCCCATTAAATTCGAAACAACAGTTGCAAGGGGCTAGATGACCACTCTTTTTATTTATGTCTTTCTCTTTGTTTGGTTTGTAATGGGCCATAAGGCCTAATTTCTTTAGTGTCCTTATTACTTTGATGTTATGAGCTATAAGGCTCACTTTAAAATTAGACTATGTGGAAGATAGTAGGTTGAAACCCATAAATAATGGGTTCGGTTCTCTCTCCAACTTACAATAGGAGAATAGGGCCCAAGTGGCTTGGGTTTGGGCCAAAAACTCAAGCCAGTCACTTCCCTATATATCTTTTTTACTTATTATGTGACTTTGTTTTTATGTTGCACCTACTTTTTCATTTGAACTAACAAAAAAATGATTTTTAGAGTGAGTTAATTTTTTTGAAAAACTCGCCTTCTTTTGTTTTCACCAATGATTTTGAAAACTATTTTTCTTAAAGGTACCTTGAAATTTAAATACTTTGAAAAAAATTAAAGGTTTTACAAAACCAGCTCTTTTACAAACAGCTTAGTCAAATAGGAATTATTTTCAAAGATGAACGTACAACCACATGATAGCAAACTACTTTGGTCCCTTAACAACCTTCCAAAGTCATTCATAGGAACCACTTACCCAAGATCTAGAAATTTGAAGTATTTGTCTGTTTTAAGATATTAATTTTATTTTTAAAGGTTTTCTTAATCACATTTATAAAATAAATTAAGATGTGACTCTCAAATCAAGTTTTTAGAATAAATAATCTTTTTTAAAAACCAAAAAAAGTAGTAGTAAAGTCGTAAAACAATCACATGACTTTGAGTCACAATTGCGTGGGTCTGAGTATATGGTCATCGTGATCACGTGAAATGTTATTGCAATCATGTAGAGTAAATTTTTATGGCCCACTTCTTAATTTCTCATGAAGGCATGAGGTACCTTCACGATGACAAAGGTGTCCTTTTTCCAGCGACTTGAGATGTTAAATCACTGTACACACCTCTTTTACTCCATTTTTTATTTTTAGACTTTGGAAGATTGCTTTTGGGTATTTTCAAACATAGATATTGAGTCAATGATATTGGGTAAGTTTTCAAATGAATGATTATTCATACCCATTGGCTATTTCATAATTTCAAAATCAAATTTATTGATTTAAAAGTGTAAATTTGGGAATATTGTCGAGAATCAAGATTTGATATTTTTGAGTTTTGAAGGCAGATTTATATCCCATTTTTGATTAAATTTTATTGAGATCCATAAAGCACGAGTAAATTGATTTATAAAGAAAATTCTAGATCTACCCTTATGCTTCAGTTTTGACTTCCGGGGGACAATTTTGGAGTCAATTTTTAAAATAGAGATATAGGTATCATTGTTCATATCTTCTTATGATTTTATTATATATCACTAAATTTCATAGATTTAGAGGCTCAAGGTAAATGGATGGCCCACACTTTGTTGTTTTGTTTACTTTAAGTGGAGGTTATCGACTCTTTTACAAATTATTTTGGATATTTGTATGTTGTTTTCCTGAAATAGGGATGGGGACTACTTTGGGGTATCCGTATGGGTGAAGTGATGAGTAATCACTTGATATTAGATTCAAATAAGTATGGTCTAAAACAGAGGTAACAAAAATTGATATGCTTTATTGATTATTTGATATGATGTTGAGTTGAGATATTTATGTGGCTTTGAGATGACCGAATATGAATATTTGCAGTTGATTTATTCCTTAATTTATTTCATTCCCTTGGGTATCTTTAGTTGTATTGATTTGATTCCTCTTGATTGTTGTGTCCATCAATTGCCTTCTTGATTTATTGAGTATTATTGATTTTTTCCCATGATCTGCATATGATATTCTCATTCATTACGGCCTATTAGTCAATGATAAGGAATGTTGTTTCTATGAAAGATGAATACATGATTTGAACTTCAAGGGATGAAGTGCCTTCCCGACATTGTCATGATGTATAATGAAAAAAGGCAACAAGGAGTATAATATGAAAATGAAGGGCTAATGTGTGATTCCTTGCATTGTCTTGATATAGAGGTGTGATATGAAAGGATAAGACCAAAGTGTTATTTCTGATATTTTCATGATAATGTTTAATAATTTAAAAGACAAAGGCCAATGCGTAATTCCCAACATTGTCCTAATATTGATATATGATAAGAGCAACCGTGAAATAAATTTATCTATTGGTAGAATAATTGTTGTAAAGTTCACAATGCCAGAGGACTCGTAACCACAAGGAAGAAAGTTTATAAGCGTATATAATGTAAACTCAATTTTTGATCGAATGAAAGCTTTGTAGCTTCGGATGTACCCTACTTAACATGGTTGGGCTTGTGGGTTGGGGACTAAATAATGTATTACACACTCAACCTATGAGGATGCAGTACTATGAGTTGGATTTTTACCATTAGCTTTGAAATAAATTCAAAGCGGGGGTCCTTCCTCTAAATGGGCTAAGGATGAGTTGTTGCACTTGACATGGTTTAATTTAGTTTCAGTTGATAATTGATGGTTCTATTTGTTGGTCAGTGGTGTCTTATTTTATAATTTACTATTTGAATATGTATTAAGTTATAATTGATTATTCTAATTTTCTAATTCACCGTTGGATTATTTCGAGTAGTAACTTACCATTGTTATCCCCTACTCCCTTTATGTATCATTTATTAGTATTATACTATTTGATTACAGTCTGATTTTCAAATCGATGTTTAAGAGGATTATGTTCTTTATGATAGGGTAGTTGGTGGTCGTCATGAATTTTTTTAGAGTCATGCCAGTGATATTTGTTAAGTACCCGTTGATTTATTTTAATACTCATTCCTTAGATTTCTATACCTGTGTAGGTATATATCTTGGTATAAATTTGATTTGTTCTCCTAGATCAAGTCTGGGGTTTGATATTTGGAGAGTTGAGGCAGTTGGCCTATTCATCCAGTAGATTCCTCAAAATTGTTTATGTTTTATCTTAGATTTTACTTTAGGATTTTGGGATGTTTGAGATGTGTATCTTTTTTATTTGTATTACTAAGTTTTTAGAGCCTTGTACATGATGACACCATTTTTAGGTGGTTTATTAGTTGGATTTTCTTATTGTACCTTGATTTCTTCTTACATAGTCATTATTTTTTACATTTACCTTTATAGTATTATATATATTTACCAGTTTAGTTGGGTTGAGGTAGGTATCATCATGACTTCGGATTTTGGGTCAGATAGTAGGGGTTTTTTTTTTCTTGAGTCTTCAAATACCTCAATGATATCGTATCACACAATCCTGCTGCATCGGAATACAATCCAATCCAACATTAGAAGCATCACAATAGGCTAAAAACTTTAACCCTTAACTAGAGAAGTCAACACTAGAGATGAAGACAATAAGGCCTTAAGCAGCTAAAATCCAGACCCATACCCATCTGACCAGTGAAATAGAACATGTTATCTAGTCAATATCATTAAGGTGTTGCAATGGAAGAGAAATCCTCAATAAACCATCTGAAATACCCTACAAACCCAATGAAATCTAGAACCTTAGAGAAGTAGGTGGTCTTAGCCAATCATGAACTATTGTAATCTTTGCTTGATCTACCATAATTCCATCATTAGACACCTCATTCCCTAGGAATGAAAATAACCTAAGTCACAAATTGCACTTTGATAACTTTTATAATGATTCTACTTTCTAATATTCTGAAGTATAATCCTCAAATACTGCTCATGCTCCTCTCTACTCCACGAGTATACCAAAATTTTTCCAATGACAAGTATCACAAAAAAATCCAAGTAGGCCTTGAATACTCTATTCATCAAGTCCATAAATGCTTCTTTGGTATTACTCAACTAAAAAGACATCATGAGGAACTTATAGTGACCATAATGTGTTATGGATGCTTTCTAGGGATATCCTCTGCCCTAAATCTAAACTAATGCTAACCTGACTTTGAAAACATGGTTGGACCCTATAAATGATCAAACAAGTCATCTATCTTGAGCATTGGATATTTATTCCCAACTTTTACCCTAGTCAACTATCGAAAGTCATTGCAGATATGCATAGAACCATCTTTCTTTTTAACAAACAAGACTGGAGAACCCCCATGAAAAACACTCATCCTGATAAAACCCTTACCCAAAAAATTATGATGCTAAACCTTAAGATCTCTCAACTCACCTGGATTCATAATGTAAGGCAAAAAAATAGGCATAGTTCTTAGCTCTCACTCAATAGTAACATAAATATCCCGCTCAGGTGGTAGTATAAGTAGGTTGATTAGAAATATATTAACAAACTCATTCACCATAAGGACTGACTCAAGATATGAAGTACTAACACTAACATCTCAAACATAAACAAGTAAATCCAAACAACCACGTGAAACTAACTGACTAGACTGAAGATAGGAAATAATACCAAATGGTGCAAGGATAAATAAACCCTGCCACACAACCTGAAATGCATCAAGCATGGCTAAGGTCATAGTCTTGGTATGAAAATCCAGGAATGCATGATAAAGGGATAACCAATGTGTGTCCAATATCACATCAAAGTCAAGCATATAAAATAAAATCAAGTTTTCCCAAGTATCAAAACTCCTAATAGCTACTTAACAAGACTCACAACTTGATCCGATATTAATGAATCACTTAATGGGGTAGAAGCAACTAATAGAACAGGAAACAATTCACTTTCCAAACCCAAACAAGGAGAAAAAATGCAGACGCATAAGAGCATATAGAACCTGGATCATACAAAGATGAGGATGACTAATGGAAAATAAAATTATAGTTGTAATCATAGCATCTGAAGCCTCTACCTCCAATTTATGAAAGAAACATAGAACTGATGGTAACCACCACCCGATTGGTAGCCATATAGACCACTGACTCAACTATACTAATAAACACATCTACCCAACCACCTCTAGCCAATATTATTATTGCTTTAATATTATGAGCTGTCTGAGTTGTTGGATGAATGACACCTTACTTGAGGAAATCTATAGTACTATGTAAAACATCATAATAATTAAACCATGGACCAAAATTTCCTACCCTATAGATTTGAACCATCTAAACTAGGATGACACCACGACCTGATTCCTCTGATACAACACCTTACAAGTCAGGCCCAAAGTCTAATCACTAACTAATAACTCTTTATACGCTAATATGAAGTCCAAGAAGAGAATCCTAAAATGGCCGAATAGACTAACCTTGATGACTCTAATGAGGAAATCCCCTAGCCTAAGAACTAAAACTTATACCACAAAAATAAGAACCACTGGAGCTACCCTAGTGATGTGGCCTCATATTTCCATCCCAATGGGTCTTACGATGAAGGCACTATATAGTGTGTGCATGCTCAAATGCTGCCAAAATGGACTATCCACTAGATATAAAAATCTTCTGGTCTCACAGAGATTAGGCCTCAAACTCCAAGAAAAATAGTGAATAAGTTTTGACTAAGTAGGTATCAACTTAGCCCCATACATAAACAACTGGTGTAACTACGTTTGATACTTAAAAATGGTTATAGATCCATGATAAAAATAAGTAAATCCCTCATTCATCCTCTCCCTATTAGCACGGGATACATACTTAGCCATTAAAGTATCATAGAAAAGCTCTAAGTCATTGGAGGTGACTGATCTAGTCTGTAAAGAATATGGGACCTCTATCACTTCTTAGCCAGCCCGTTCACCTGACCACTATGTAGTCAACCCCATATTTCTAACTATACCTAATTTACACAACCTCTCCACAGAACAAGTAAAAAATCATAAAAATTCTCCCTAGGAGCACCCAAAACCCTCAGCGGCTCCAACTGTGAAAATCTACTCAACTACTACTGATTTGCTAATGGAATAGGTGGGTGTGTGGGTAAAGGCTAAGTAACTGTTGGAACAGAAGGACCTGTACTGGGTGAGACAAACCATCAAGTTGTGTTCTTAAACTTTGAGAACCCAAGGCTACCTCCTTAGTAGACGTTTAGCCCTATAAAAAGCTCACACCAATCATGCCTAACAATTCAAGAAAATGACCATAAAATTCTATTGTAAGGATTGACACTAGTCCTTGTGGAATTTAATCTAACCTATTGTCCACGGGATGCTAAAGTGGAAACTCTACCAGTTGGTTAACTAGAATTGGCTCAGGATTCATATCTGGAGATCTAACAGATGATGTATCTCTATAGCTCTAACATTCTAATAGGTTTCATAGTATGGGAACATCCTTAACATTAAGGTGAGAGACCCCTAAGTGGAGCCCTATCTACTAGGGAAAAAGGCTCACTCTCTTTTTCTTGAAAAAGTCCTATACATGCCATCTACAAAAGAGTGAACATGAAGAAATGAGATTTTGATAGGCACTATAGGATACAATGCTCGACATAGAAATGATAAGAGTATGGTTTTCCTAAAGATATCATCATCGTCTCTCAAAAATAGGATATGAATGTTTGTGTACCAATCCATAGGACTCTACTAGACATTGACTCCAGTACTGATAATACCACCAAACCTAAGCTCTAATACAAATTACACAGGACCCATTTATCAAATTATAATGCCACCTGAAATCCCACCTATTGGAGAATCAACCTGTAATATAGAACAAGAAGTAACTAGCTTCAACCACACATACCAATAAGATAAAGATTGAATAAAGGAAAAGAAAAGGATAAAATAGCAACAAAATCCAAAAACATAAATAAAACTGTAATGTCCTTTCTGATTGATTATGCTTTTTTTTTCATTTCCTTGTATTTTATATATTTCTTATAGTGGACCTAGGTCATTTATGACTTACTGGGACTGTTGTTTCAGTTCTCAGGTTGTCCTTTCAGTTGTTATGTCCGTTTATCCGTTTACCTATTTTAAAACTTTAACTTTTAATACCATTGAATCCGATCAAGATTTCTTAAAACCAAATTCAGAATCAAATTCCAATTATCCATTAGCTTCGGAACATCGATTTTGGTCTAGATAAACTCTTGTTTTGTGTTTGGAAGCCTTAGTTGTGATTTTTTTCTCACTTTGCATGTTTTATGAGCATTTTAGTTCATAAATGGAGCTTGAGTAGTCGTCTTATGATTGAAGCCTCGAATTGGAAATTTGACTGCATCATTAGCTCTATAATGTCTATATTGGTTCAGGTGAAGTATTCTTTCGGGTCTCAATTTAGTTGAGTTTATTTTAGATACTGGATTTTGGAATTTATGTAATTTAAACTGAGGGTTGAATTTAGTCAATATTTCATTTATATGTTCTTGAATTGAAATTTCGTATGCGTCATTGAATTTGGAATATCGTTTCAATGCAATTTGCATATTTGGCTTGTGTTCATTGGGTTCTAAATGTATCTCGAACCATCCTTGGAGTTCCAATTGCTAGCTAAAAAATTTCGTTAGATGGTGCATTAATTTTCTATCGCGAACGCGTCACCTTGATCGTGATCATGTGGTGTTATTCCTTAACATCTTTATGATTGCGGTAGGATCCTTGTGATAGCAGAAGCCTTGACTGCCTGTGTTGACGACGTCTAACCTTCATGATTGCAACACTCTTTATGCCATTTCAGTCCTTCCTCAGTTTGTTGTACATGATTGCAGTTAGCATGACGCAATTGCGAAGAGTAAAGTGTCTCTGGTATTAATTTTTTCAAAACCCAATTTTCAGAATTTTGTTCACTATTTTTTCATCCCCATACATTCAAAAATCTTCATTAGAATTCATTGGTCTTTGCATAAGCTATTGGGTGATGGGGGAAACTTGATTTCTTTGATATTCAATAATGTATTAGTAAATTTCCACTTACTTTCTTCAAATTTCACCCAAAGTTTTCCAATTCTTCAACGGTGTTCTTCACCTTATTGCTTGATTTCTAGCTTCTTTATTGATCGTCTAATCTCCAAATTTTAGTTATAAGTTCCCTAAGATTTGTATAGTATTTTGATAGCCTTTGTTTGAAGTTTTGGGTTCGTGGGCCTATAGGCCCGTTTTGACCCATATTTTGACTTCAACTACTTTTATAGATTTTTGGGTATCATTTGACTCATATTAATGTGTAGATTATTATTTTTCTAATTTCATAATTGTTTAACCTTGTTACATATTTTGGAATTTTTGAGTAATTCGAGCATATTTTACACTATATTTACTAGCTTGTCTTCAGAGAGAAGGTAGACTATGACTTACTAGCTTAAAATTGGCTTATATAATAAGTAATAGTAATGATTAACATCTTTGGGTTGAGAATTTTAGGTTGATACTATTGAGACTGTGTTCTTCTTTATCTAGTTCTTGATTGCATATTGATTTTGTATTTTTATAAAGATTACCCTATGGCCCATAGTGGACTGCAATGACTCTGGAATATAGATAGTGGTATTGTTGGGAATGCCAATGAGTTTCAGATATTGATCTGGATTTTTATGCTTGCTATAGTGATTCCGAGATTTTGTAGGGCCATATAATTACCCTCATGGTCATTTATAAAAAATACATGATGTTTTTCATTCTATAGCATTTCAGTACTTTCCTTAAGTCATTTATGACTTACTAGGACCGGTAGTTCGTATCCCTGACGGCTCAGTTCAGAAATATCTCAAATTGCCTATTTTAGAGCCTAAAACTAAGTACTCAGTGACTAAAGTCAAATATCTTTCAAGACTAGCTCGAAATTAAATGCTGACAGTTCCTTAGCTCTAGAATGAAAAAAAGT